>WTSP01023058.1:18141-29430 GCA_025331215.1 Actenoides lindsayi
CATTGGTTTTAAAAGATAATGCAAAAAAGAGAGGTGCCTGAGGACTGGAGGAAAGCCAGTATCACTCCAGTCTTCAACCAAGGTTAAACAGCCCCATATCCTGCAGCCTTTGTTAGCCCTCAGAACTTTGCTAAAAAGAAGTAATAGTATCAAGACTGTAATCTTAGTGTAGTTGTCCATATAACAAGAAGCAAGATGCATCAGAATCCTTCCTTCTCTCTTTTGTGTATCAGTCCAACAAATCTGTGAATATTTCTGATTATTTACAAATAACCATCAATGGGTATTATTTATAAATAGTTTATGAGTACAATATAACTATCTATCAGATGTAAAGCAAAAGAAAAATCTATGGTTACATTAATTAAAAATAAAAATAAAATTGCAATGTACTAACTAGCTGAGTACCATAGAAGCACTGAGAGTAACAATGACATAGTTAATAAAAGTAACATGTTTATATTGGTTGTTTTTAATTTTGCTTTTCATAGAATAGCAATTCTAATATAAGAAAAAAGGATGGAAAAAATTTCTTCTACTTACTGTATTCAGAATTGCTGAGCAACAATAAGTATATAGACTAAATGTGTACATATGAGCATGCATTGTATGTTTCACCTTTAGCTTCCAGTGACAAAGTCCACAATCTTTGTTTCTGAAGAAGAAACACAGATTAGAAAATATCAATTCTGAGTCTCAAAATATGAAGATATAGTAATGAAATTTCTATGTGCACAAAAAATATTCTCTCCTTCCCAAGTTCTTCCAGGATAATCACATGAAAATATTTCACTTTTCATGTGTGCAAATTGAATCAAAGTGCTTGTTTTCTGAATAAATCTGAAATCTTCAATTATGTATTGTTTTGACCTAAGTCTATCTGTTGCACTGCTAATGAGCTTAATGAGGTTTGTCACGTGACAAGTTTGGCATCATACTCTCCTTCTCTAGAATGACATTTTTGTGGGTAAAATGAGCCTGGGTTACAGCATAAGATTCTTATGATTATATTGTCTCCTGGCAGAGGTATTTCAGTTATAAGGGGAAATGAATATGGCCTAACAGAAATTACAGATTCTGTATAGAAACCACAGTTCCAATTATGTAGGTGTAATGGAGGTAAACACCTCACTGAGCCAAAAATAAATTTGTTTAGACATCACCAAGTGAAATACTGTAAAAATTTTAATACTGTGGGAAAATAATTATTTCAACTTGCATTTATAAAGACAAAAACAAATTTAGAAAAATAATATTTTTCACCAAAGTAACAGTCCAAATTTCTGCTATCTATGGGCAGTGTGCTGCAATGCTCTTTTCATGCAAGTTACCTCTCAAGCCCTGTCTGTAAGCTCTCTGCACTTTCAGCATTTTGAGTTTACACAACCAGCAGGCAATGTATTTCACTAGACCAAGTTTAAAATTATTGCCTTAGAAAGAAAGTCTGGTAGGAGGTCTAAAAGTTACATTTTGTAACTAGTTATCTTTTTCATTATATATATTCAGTATATTGAGTCAGTAGCAGATTAAATAAACTTTTTTTTTTTAGTGTAGTGTGTTTATTTCGTTAGTCACTGTATGAAAAATGGCTTTCAATGTAACAAGAATTTTTTTCACATTTTTCTGGAGATAGTGGGATGATGAATTACATTCTCCGTAAATACCAGAAGCAGAAGCAAAAATCAGAAAAGAATTTTTAATAACAGAATCTGTGATAATTCAGTACTATAAATTATCTTGGATAATATATTTTTTTAAATGTGCCAAAACAATACATTTAAATTCTGGGAAATTTCAGTCAAAATATATTTTGAAATAAAAATATTAAATATGACCGAGTAAGATATGCTATTGTAATTTACTTGCAATATTATTTTTTAAAGGAAAATGGGATTTCTTTCTGAAACTTTCATATTCTTGCATGATGTATTTATACAGTCAACACCTGCCCACTTACCCTCTTAGTATCTGCCACATCTTTTTGATTCATGAGTGCCACATGAGAATCAGGACCTGGCTTAAAATGAGGAGACTGATAAAAAGTGTTCTGCTCATTTTACAGTATCTTTACAATGTTTTTTCATGCATTTTACAGAATTTATTTATGCCCTGCATTTTTCTGATATCGTATCATAATGGGACATTTTCTCATTAAAAAGCAAATACAGTTCTGGGTGAGCAAATTCTTTGAGCAATTTCTGGACAGCTGAAAGAAGAAAACACTTGACAACGGCTGGGTGAGTCACCTGTAAACGATGCTAGTTCAAGGGCCCTGTTATGCCATGTGCCCCTTTGTTCTCTTCCAGACAGAGTTGAGAGCAGATAACAAGCTGCAAATGTTAGCTCAAATAATATTCATAGCCCATTACTTTGCTCCTATGTATTAAAGACACAAAATAAAAATTGTCTTGGAGAAAATGAAACTCGATAAGAAAGAAAAAGCCCAACAAAGTGGTACATATATTTATAACCAGACAATGAGGTGTACAGTATAATGCATTACAGTTTCACAAACAATCAATACAAATTATTGGATATAAAATTACTTTTTGATTACCACTGTGAAAACACAAGCTTCCCAAGTCATTCCTCACACCACTATTGATTTTACTCTACTTTTTCTGTTGCATTTTTAAAGCTTTTCATGTCAATTCTTAAGTCTCCATTCTACTGCTAAATGCTAAGCAGACATACGAAGAAGAAACCTTTAAGGGTGGAGAGCTCTAAATATAGTTTTTCATCCTTTAATCTCTGAGGTCTTTCTACTACAACTTGTTGAAGACTGAAACATATTTTCATAGGAAATACACATGGGAAATACCAGAATTTTCCTAACCTTTCAACCCTGACATTTATTTCATATTATTAGCCTTTATCATGCTGTAGCAGCTTTCTATCATGTGGCACTTTGGTTCCTGCTGGTTCCCATGGCAATGGTCAGATCATCTGTCAAATGCCGGACCAATATACTATAGTCATCTTTCAAAGCTGGTAAATGGGTTCTTTTATTTTTCATTTGTCAAGTTGTCAAATACTCAGCAACAAGCACAGTAATTCTGCCTATCTTTTTTTTCCTGAGAGGTGAAATAGGAAACTGAAGGACCAAGACAAGGGCAAACCTAGGGATATTCTTTGCTGTTGTATTCCTTTTTTTTTTTTTTTTTTTTTCCTCTATGAACTAAGCTGTGTAAGATATAAAGATTTACTTAAAAATTTCTCCAATCCCATGTGGTAAGACAAGTGTGTGCATCTTGGTTTTTTCTCTGTTAGATTGAGTGTGCCAGTATTTCTAGTCTACTGCAGTACTGATGTTCTCTTCGATGATCATTTGTATTTACAATGTATGTCTGACTGTATATCATTGGAGTCACAACTGCCATGGTAGGCCATGACTCAAAGGTAGTGGTCCACTTCTTGGAGGACAATGAATTACATGATGATGAGAATGAAAAAAAAATTAGTTTCAGGAGTAATGAGGAAGTCAAAGATGAATAAGAAAAGTCATCTGAATCATACGGTCTAATCAAGATTTTTTTATGAAAACTTAACCAACTATGGCATTGCATGCAACAACTCTGATGAGGATGTGAATTACTATTTTTTTTCAATCAACAGATTAAAGTTATTCTACATTTAATGCAAGTGTAACCATGGCATTGGTACGACAATGTCAAGTAACATCCAATCAAAAAACAAGATGAGAAAAAAACTTACTACTTTTTTGGAAGGAGTTCTACCATTGCTCTTAACTTGTTGGGTGCTTGAAAAGAACACAATCTTCAGGGTTTTTGTGTTGACATTCAAGTAGGAGCCTCCAGGGCAGAATAGGAAAAAAGAATTCTAATCTGTTATTAGTTTGCCAGATTCTGACTAAGAAATTTTACATTTAGACAATTTCACTTGTTCAACTTTCTACTAGGTAGAGGAATTTATAGAGAGCACAGCACTAAATTAGGAATATGAGAACATATTTGCAGTCTAAAACACTGAAAATTAACATAGATTTACAGTAAATGATCTGCAGACATTTTTCTTCATATTCAGTGGTATTCTTTTATGAGAGAAGACTGAGAAACCTGGGTCTGTTTAGTCTTGAGAAGACTGAGAGGGAATATAATCAATACTTACACATATCTAAAAGGAGAGGGTCAAGAGGACAGGGACAGACTGTCTTCAGTGGTGCCCAGTGATAGGACAAGGGGCTACGGACACAAACTGGAGCACACAAAGTTCCATCTAAACATTTACTTTGCAGGTAACAGAGCCCTTTCTTAGAGATACTCAAAGCCTGCCTGGAGATGTCCCTGTGCAACCTGCTCTAGGTGAACGTGCTTTGGCAGTAGAGTTGGACTAGATATTCTTCAGAGGTCCCTTCAATTCCTTATCATTCTGTGATTTTGTAACTTTTTTTTTTTTTTTTTCCTGGCAAACTAGAGACAGATACATATTTCTGATTTAACTGCTGTACTACCTGGCAGTTGTTTAGTGGCATTATAGTCCAATATTATCTTCATTCATAGTTTACACATCATTTGCCATTATAAATCAGGAGTGGGGTCTCATTATCAAAAATTTTGCTCATTTCCTTCACAATCCTTTATGTTTAATCATTTTTTTCAAACAAATATAATGATGTAAAAATTTAGGATATCTGTAATTACAGTGTCTGTAATAGGTGAAACAATAATAGGTGAAAAAAAGAACAATTTTTGGAATGGAAAAATATTTCTCAGAATCAATCTGACACTGGAGGATTCTTTATTAAAGTATTTAATAAATACTTATCCAACACCGACTATGTGGGGAACATTGACAGCCTTCTTTTCATCCCTGTCAATAAAACCAGGGGACATTTGTCACCTTTTGATGCATTAATAATTATACCTGTTCTGTACTTATACCTGATCTAATCAAAAGTTGTGATGTGGAAATTTGTATTTTTCTCTGATACTAGATTTACTGTGACATATGAACCAGAAGTGAAGTGTAATTATTTCTTTCACATTAACAGAGTTACCAGTTATTATCAAAGCAAAGTGCTTGCAACGTCCAGTGCAACATGAGCCCTCTGTATCACTGATTACACCACAGTGCTGCCGGTCAGGGTCAAGCTGAAAGTGCCATTAAGAGACAGATGACAGCATTAAACAAATGGATGAAGTCATGATTCTAGAATAACTGCACGCTTGAAAATAAGACAGATCTGTAATTTTCATATGAGCTATATTATACTATTATACATCCATGATAATGGTTGTTTCTTTTTTGCTTCAAACATGTTGCTTTTCTCTTGCATCCTAGTTTTCCAACCTTGAATGCTGAGGTCCCTCCATATATTTAATGAAATCTCCTGATAAATTTCCAGATATCCTTGAGTAAGCAGCCCTGCTGCAGACTCAGCTCTCTCCCTTGACTTTACTGTAGACAAAACAAGATTTGTGCTCTGACAGAGTAAGCATTTAATTTTTCTGAAAACATATTAGTGTGGGCATGTCTCAGCATAATGTGCACCAAAATTTGAGATTATATAAAGTATTTGTTCTGGTATTAAATGAATGATAAAATTATTTAGGTACACAGATACTGAACATTGGTCTCTTTAGGAATTATATGCTATTGTCTCACCCTAAGTCTGTGAAAATCTGACAGGTTTTAGTGTATGAAATTACATTTACAGGAATACTGGGCTTTGCGTAGTGAAGATTTTGAGAAACAGGAATTCTGCAAGTCTTCTGAGAGTTCAGGCCTATAAACTCACACAAGTTCTGCAGTCTCTTTACCTTTGCCTCATCTCTTCTCAGTATGGGACACAGTGGTTATGGAAATGGAAGAGCTTGCTTGGAAAGTTGCTTTTGATTAAATCATGCAGAATTGTGTTTCATGGACAAATCTTGTCAGTGAATCTTTTATAAACAGTTGTAGAAAATATAGTAAAATAACTTCAGACCTAAGTATGTCATCTTTCAGATGTATTTGGATAAGTATTTGAATAGTGCTGTGCTTTATCTCTTCCAGTACTACTGTTTAATGTCCAAACCAATTATAGGCCACTAAATGAAAGTCTCAGTACAAAGTCTGCATTACAAATCTTTGGCCTTGAATGAGACTATAAAACCTGAATAATTGTGTTAATCACATGCTGGTTTCAATGGAAATTTTTATTTAGGCTGCTGTACAAGAAAACTAGTCTGCTGATGCAGTGTTAAACTGCAGCTCTTGCTGCAGCTTACCTCACCAAGACATGTATAGTCTATGAACATGTTAGAAGACGCTGATCTAAACACCTCATGTAACGTAAATAGGTAAGTGAAGCTGCAGGTGATATGATTTAAGATTACAGATTCTGCACAATGTTTTCTACATAGTGGATTAATCTGTTAGGCACTTGATGGTCATGTTTCCACTCAGGATTTACATGTAGTGTTACATCTACTGCATATACTGAAGCCCATCAGGACATGTTCATTATGACTGTGGGTATGACTACGAGATAACTACTAAACATCCAGGAATCCTGGACAGTGTAAACTGTTCTTTTCATTTCAGAAACACAGAATTTATATCTAAAAAAAGAATACATGATACACTTGATTAATGGAAAAGGGAGATGAAAAATTAGAGTCCCACTACAGTACTAAGTATGCCTCAGGCCTTCTGACTTTCCTCCATAGCTCTTGCTGGAAAGAATAAGATGAGTCAGTACTTGGAAATTTTGCCATGTCATACTCCTGAATTCCTTGGTGCAGGTATTCCCCAATTACTGACAATTAAGTACTTATAAGAAAACTAAAAGTATTAGAAACAGTACTCAATTTTGTATCTTACTCACCAAACACATTCATTGCAATATACTGTGTAGCTCTTACAATAATAAGGATTCCTCCCTTTTCTGTTTATCCAGAAAAGGGAAATGGCTATGTTTAGCTGTTTTAACTGGTTTATCCCTGAATGAGATAGATGGGTTACTTCAGAATTTGGAACTTCAGTATTCCTGCCTCAGTGGAGCTTTAGAACTCTTTTAGATCTTCACTTTTATTTATTTACTTATTTATTTATATTTTTTTAAAGGAAAAAATTGAGACTAGAGAGAGCAGTTAGGAAAGAGCTTGAAAACTATCAAGGAAGCAGAGTTCATGTTTGTGGAAATACTTATTAAATAATGACTAAGCATCCTTTTACTTCAGGTGGGCTCTGATTATTCTTATTACAGAGGAACCATTATTTTGTCTCAAATTCTACCAGACTTCAAAGTGAGAATTGCTGTCCAAGAAGTTTAAAGGAGAAAAATTAGATTGTGCATTAAGTAGTCATTCAGTTGATTTGTATTTTCTTTAATTTGGGAACAGAACACTCTACATTATTGTGCTATTCTGACCCAAGTGGATCAAAAAGATGAAAAGGCTATGTCAAAATTTTTCAATCATAAGAAAATGCAGCAGTATCACTGCTGCGACCTGGCCAGTGGGAAAAACAAGCAGCAGTGAAACTATTCTTAGGCACTGAAACAAGTGGAAGGAAATGAGTGGTAGTATTTTTAACTTTTAACACAGTTTTCATTAATCTCAACAAATGAACTCTGCATTGTTCTTTCAGAGGAAACTTAAATTCTCTTTTCCCTGTATAGGAATCCACAACACTTAAGCCGATTCTGTGAAAATATATGTATTACTATGCTATATGCAGGCTATCTAACCACACTTTTTCAAAGTGAGCTGTTACTTGAATACAAAATGAACAGAAATTATGTTTATTTATTAAAATAAGCAAGGAATTTTCTGCAATATGTAACAAAAAAATTAATTTCTTGTAAATAACAAAATAAATTTTAAAGATACATAAAATTGCTCCAAGAAAAATGATAATATAATAATTGAAGTTATTACTCCCTTGCTTATGGTGAGCAAAGTTTGGTGACCAAAATTATGACATGCTTATGAATTAAATGCAGTTTAAGCTAAACATATTGAACTATATAGAACTTTGGCTTTGTTTAAGTCATCTGTACAAAGACTGGAATTAGAATAATGGATCATGACAGGAAACAAATTTTGGTTTAATATTTTGCACCATTTAATCCTTCACTTTTTAAGCAGAGTTCAGCTTTTGAGGCAAGATCATATAACTACTGTATGTAATACGATTTTATTTTATATATTAATTATGAAATAAGCAGTGTCATTTTAGGCCCCATTTTTTTGTCAGTAGAAAAGAAAAGCCTAATGGACTAAACATAGTCTAAAGTACTTGTCAAATCAAATTAAATTTGCAAACGATCTGTGATATTCTTATTGATTTTTGTTTAATCTTCTGTCCTCATCTTGTTCCTACTGACCTTTTAAAAAAATCCTCTTAAAATAGACTGTTTTTCAAATTTATGTATTATTTTAAATTTTATTCCTTGCCAAATGTCCCTAAAGTTGCAAATTCAGTTACAAAACTAAGCGGCAATTCCAATATTGCCACAGATCTTATTATGCCCACTATTTCAACAATTTCTTTTCAGTACTATGGAACTGTAATTCATAATTTGCATTATGATTGCTTTGTAATCAGGAATTATCATCTCTTTCTGGCTCAAAATGCTATTTTATAGTAACCCAGCATGGTAATGAGTTCCTATATATTAACTACTACTTTGTGACCTGATGTTGACATTTGCATCTTTTTTGCCCTCTTTTATAATTCTTCATGGTATTACTCTAGCACCATCAGCACTTTAGCCTCTACTGAAAGTCATTATTATTTTCTTTATTTTTTCTGTATCATTCTTTATTTTCACAATAAATTCTACTGTCTGTATAACCTCTTCCACTTTTAACTCATTGATAAGTATAATCAGTACTTGAGCTCTTACCTGAAACCAGCATCTGAGTTCATTTTAACACTGAATCTGTAATCTACATGAATGCTCAAACAACCTTCCAGAGAAGCTGCTGTAGATAAACCTTTCCAAGCCAACATGATTACTAGAATATTTTGTAAACTAGACAAAGTTAATACTCTTCAGTAGCATTTGTTTTCTGTCAGAATTTGTTAGGACCTTGTACAACCACGGGATACTAAAAAGTCCTGCCCATATTGAAGTCTCTTTTGACATCTCTTTTTTGACTGAAGGACATATTTTATCCACAGGCAAAACCTCTTCTGTCCATGCAGGAAAAAAAAAAAAGTTTGGTATTTTTTTTTCTTTTATTCCTTAAAAAGGATGCAAAAATTGTGTTTCACTGTGCAGTGTCCCCAGGGAACTATTCTTCCTTTTTGTCCATATGCTTTGCCCTGATGTATAAGAGCTCATCCAACACAATAACCTATCCATGAATTTGAGATCTGTCCAGTTCTTTATGCCATGAGCCTGAAGATTATTAGGTGCTCCCTGCAATCATTTTTTTAACAGTAATGCCTCCTGTTGATTCCTCACATTCAATACCACACACCTATGGGCCTCTGCACTGCTTTCTACCCTTCTTTCCAAACACAATCTATATAACTCCTCAGAATGTCCACTGTTTTTACCATCTGATACCATGCTAGTGCTGTCCTCTGAAGCATTCAGGATCACAGGAGGTTATGTGTGCACGTCCCTCTTTTCATTGTGTTATTTGTCCTGCAAATATATTTTAGGTCTTCTGTTCTTCTTGGAAATGCCCTGTTCCACAAAGGAGAGAGAAATGCTAAGAAAGATAGCAACAAAGACACCACTAGCCCTCCTGACCCCAGAAGTCAGAGGCCCAGAGTGAAAAATTAGTGTATTCCAAACTCTTGAAACTAAGAAATTGAAAATGCACCTCAAATTGCTATCATGATTGAAATCCATTTCCTTAACTGATAAGAGGGAAGAAAAAATGCATGCAAAGGTTTCCTCAGAAAAAGTCTATTCTACTCAACTGATGGAATGGGACATTTTACATAGTGCATTGCGTTCACATGGGATGAAACTGACTTGCTTCTCACTGACATGCAAACATTTATAGAATTATCTTTATGTCTACCAGTCAGTTGTACAATTAACCTTTTTTTCCCCCTGTTATTTCTATTATGAGTTTCCCTGAAAAAAGTCTTTCCATTTGCTGAGGACTACTCATGACTCTGCTAGGATCTTACATCTTTGGGTAAACGCAAGACCTTACTATTTAATGATTTCTCTAGTGTTTCCATTATTACATTAATTACAATCTAAGCACATAGCCTAACAGTGCTATTGATTTTTCTAATTATATAACACTGATTTGTTTTAGCTAGTGAAATGATTCCTGCTATTACTGACTGCAAATAATCTTTTTACAAAACTGTTCTGCAGTATGTATTCAAATACAGACTTCCTCTGATGGAGAAACTGGTGTTACGTAGAGCTGGTAATGCACAAAAAGAAATATATTTGATACAGACCTTTTAAAAGGAAAGGCATTTTTCCCTATGTCTGTTTCATGAAAGGTCTTGAGCAGCTTGAGCTGCTCTTCATATAAGATGATTGATACCATGTAATGGTGTCTTCTGCTCTGTCCCATAACTTCCTAATCAGTCATTAGAAAGTCAAAAGCAAACAGGTGCTTTCAGAAGTAGTGAGTCTTCTAATGAAATAATAAACAACAGGGCAGGAAATAGACTTTTTTTAAGACCACTGGAAAAAAATTCCATGCGGCATGAGGGATGGCCTGATTATGAGTTTAAAAGATAGATCCTCAAGGAGGGCATTGACACTCCAGTACTTATCTATGCTTTCCTATTCAGAGATACAGAAGAACCTCCAAGCTTGAAAGGGCTGGAAAAAATTACATGGGGAATTACAGAGAAGGAATGTGAAGGCCCATAGAGGATTAACACACTCTTGTTCATTATGCAGCTCCAAAACTGGTGGCTTGACCAGATTGCCACTCTTCTCTCAGCCCCATTACTTTCCATTTTTTAACTCACCCTTTTTTTTCAATAGAATAATTTTCATCCCCTATCTTCAACATTCCAGGTTTTTGAGCTGATGGAGGGTGCAGCTATACTGAGTAAAATCCTGTCCTGGTTTTTATATTCTGTGGAAATATTAATGAAAAGTTTACTTTCTTGCACTGGTGTAGTTAGGCTACATCCATACCACATTTACAGCTGGCGTTTCAAATGTGTAACATTGTGTTTTGATGATCTGAAATTAATAACAGATTTTTTTTATTATGCATTTATTTATTTATTTATCTTTCTATTTAGAATAGCACAGGTTTATATTTGTGCAGGAATCATAAAGCACAGTAAAGATAAAAAAATTGATCTTACCTTGCCAGGTCTGGGATTGATTTTACTTTG
>WTSP01023058.1:66946-81519 GCA_025331215.1 Actenoides lindsayi
TGTCCAACCATTAGCCCTACTCTACAAGTTCACCCCTAGACCATATCCCCCAACACCACATCTAAGCGATGCTTAAAAACATCCAGGGATGTGTTATCTACAAAGCTAAGTGGAACAAATAACTATTTTTTGTTATTGCTCTATCCTACCATTTCTAGATATTCACTTCGTGTATTTATTGCATGGTTTAGACAGTGTGGTTGTTGTGCAGAGTAGCTAACACTGAATAATGAACTTCCTATCTTAAAAAAAATGTAGTGTGAATCTCATGTATTACATTGATTTATCAACCTTTTAGCTTTGTTTTACATTAGAATATGTATAAAACCATGCATTCTGTAAGTAATAGAACATTCTGTGCATAAAGTACATTCTAAAAGACTTGAAATGATTGTTACATTAGTAAGTGTATGAAGCTGACTTCCAACGTTAAAGACAAACCAGACTCCAAATTTACTAGATGAACTTTTACAGTTTTCACCTCTGTTTTTATTTCATTCCTTTTTTTTTTTATTATTATTATTTTTTTTTAATTATTATTATTATTTTTTTTATTTTGATAAAGCAATGCTGGAAAGAATAGTAACAAAACTCCTATATCAGCCTGTTTTGAGAGGGTAAGAAAAATGGGAAATTTGATGATAACATCATCTGTACTGCTTCATGATGCTAAGCCAATATGGGGCATGAAACTTTCTGGACCAGACCCATTCATCAAACTCAGTATTGAGACTCATACAGACTAAGACTAATACTAAGGACTAAGTCTAAGCTCTTGGCACTTTCTTTGCAACACACACAGATGTGAATGTGGTAAGTACACTTATGGAGAGCAAATCTTTGGGGAATAATTACTGGACGTGACTTAGAAATTAAACTTCTATTAAGGGCATGGCATTGTTAACACATGAAGAAAAGGTATAATATCAAAGAAGTACCCAGAGTGGAGAGCAACTAATATGCAAGGAATCCATTCCATGGTGGTTCCCTGGACCACATTGTCTGCAAAAGAGCACAGAGGGTCGAGCAGAGTCAAGACTCCCTGGCTAGACTCTGTGAATCACTGCACAGATGGCAACTTTGTGGTAATGTGGAATGGATAACCTGCATATTTTTTACTCTGCACCAACAGTCTGTCATTTTTTGAAAAAGTGTTGTCCTTTGTGTGAACTTTGCTCATTATAATACCAAAACACACCTCCATCCCAAAAGCTACCCACCTCCAAAGTGTGACCACCTCTCCCTAAGCTTGCACCTTGAATTTTCTTAATGTATATCTTTAAAAGCAAAGTGAGAGAACTTTACACCAATCATAATAAAGGTATGTATGACTAGAGTCGCTCAAGCTCCACCTTGAAGATAAAACATAATATAAAAGTAGATTAAGAAAGGGGTAAATGTTAGGGAAGATACCATCATGAACAAGTCAGGGGAGATACCATCTCAGACTGGCTCTGACTTCTGGGATCAGTTGATGGGCTGAACCTCTCTTCCCCCCTCTAGGGATGCCTCTGGGTAAGGTCTGGTGTGCTTCCTTGGTAAAACGTAGAAATTTCTATCGAGCTATTTTTTAAACTTAACTCATTTTGTAGCCAGGATGTATTATTTATAGTCTTGATATTTGCATATGTTTCTGCAGACAGTACATTTATCACCATCAATCCGTAAGAACCTGTATTCCTGTTGCTTCAATATACTGCACTGTTCACATAGTTGCAAATGTTTCTTACTGGGCACCGCCAAACTCTTCAAGTCTGGCTGTGTGAGTCCATAGATTACAACTAGATGGAAAGTGCAGCTCACTATGGAGTGAATCCAGAATCATCAGAGTTCAGTATACTGAATGCAACTGGACATTTGACACCAAACTGTGTAAACCACACCCTTCACATAGCTGGCTGCAAGCACAATTAGATGGGAGATGCAGTGCACTATTAAGCATATCCGTAATATTGCCAAATTGGGTATCACTCAGATTCTGAACCTAGCCACCCCCAGCACCTCTGATATCCAAGAACAAGCTGGAATACAAGGAGGTTTCTACCAAATTACCTCTTAATGCAACTGTCTTCACCAAGAGGTGTTTCTCCCAAGAATACTTAAAATAATAGCCACTAAGGTTTGAATCAATTACGGCAATATCCTTGAGATGCCCGTTTAAAGTTCAGTGCTTTCAACAGGCCTGAGTGAAATATCCAGAAGTTGTATACTATGTATAATTCTAGAATTCAGTTCAACTTCTCCTTATTTCTCTACTTTAAACCTTAGTAAAATAAAAATAAGTAAATTTTAAATCACTTCATTTTATCTTGGTTTCACATTAATTTCTGTTACAAATACTACAATCCCTTCTCAGGGAATGTGATGAGACTTGTCATGTACTGTTTTTCAGAAGTCCTCCTCTTTGTATAGGCTGTTTCTCTCATGGGGAAATTCTGACATGAGAGAAACTAGGGATGGAAATTCTTGGAATAAGTTGGAATTTCTAGGCTCATTTGTAACATACTCTACAGTAAAAATTATTTTAATCGAGTGCCAAGATTGTGTGTTAATATTTTCTAATTTTCTAGTTTGTCTAAATGTAGCAATTCTGCTAAAGTTACCAATCAGTTTGACTGATTTTTTTTCCTATAAAATTTATTCAAATGCATTTTGAATGAGAATGTATATCATACAAGTTATTATTTTATTGGACATGTATTGTTGTTTTTCAAAATTGGTAATCCAGAAATGAACATAAAGGAACAGGATAACTAAGAACTAAATAGCAAAACCAGCCCCCTTTGAAAAGTTACTTCTCTGAGAAAGTGCGAGATAGCAGTATTTCAACACTTAAAACTCACTACAAACAAAAAAAATTGTTACCCTGATATGAATACTAATATTCTGATTAAAATTTGAATATACATCCCTAGCATCAATGCTTTTCTGACTGATTAGTTGTTTATAATTCAGGTTTGCCTTTGTGGAATGGCCTTATTAGTCGTTATTGGCTTGACTATGAAACTCTTTCAAAATAAAGCCTTACTTAAAGTGCTTTCTAAAGGAATTTCACTTCCAGTTTCAAATACGTAGTCCTTCTGACCTCAACATAGCTTCAAAGGTGTAAACAAAATAAAGATGTTCCATGGGGAAAAGGAGTGACTCCAAAACCTCATTTGTTATGTTGGAAGTCTGAAGAAGACCAGAATTAAGTCAATTTCATGCAACTGTGCACCAGATGGTGAGAATGGAGGATAGACATGTCCAGGACATCTGCTGAAGTTATCAGCATAAGAACCTGCTGGGAATCGAGAGAAAGAGAACTTACAAAAATTCCATGTTTATGTTAGCTACAAAGACTGCTGCTGAGCAATTCTCTCACTGGAGCTGCTCTGTGCATCCGAAAGAGAGATGAGGGTTTCTGGTCATACCACTGCATAAGAAAATGCACCTAAAGCTGAAACATTACAATAATAACTAATTACTGTAGATAATTAACTGTAGTAGGTAAAAATGGACACTAACATCTATACAATAGCTTTTAAAACTTCAGAAATTCACTTTTGTGGAAGTTATAACAGACAAATAATAAATAATTGAATTACATTTAAGGAAAATCAGTATTTTTAATTCAACTATTTTAGTTATTCTATTATAAAAAATACTTATATTTTTGGACTAAATGTCAATCTGTTAAAATTGATGTTTGATAACTTAGAATCTTAATTTAATAAACTTTTTAAATGGTTCTAAATTATTCAGTTTTCCCAATTTGAATGAGATACATAAAATTAATTTCTGTTTAACATTATACATTTAAAATTTACATTTAAAAAATCAAGAATACCAACATGAACAATTCTGATCTATTATGTGAAAGAGTTATTTGTCTTAAATGTACACTTTGCTGAAGGTTTATATTTTCCTTATGTTTTTTGACATTTTTGCATTTCTCTTTTAACATATACATCTCTCATTGGGCAGGTAAGCCAGACGCCTTCTGTAGAACTGCTTGGATATCAGTGATTCAGTGAGGAAATGACATCAGTCAATATCAACTCAACTCATTCTTCTAAATGGATAAAAACATTTTTTTTTTTTCTTCATGTTCTGAATGAGATGAAAACTGAGTTTGTACTGTTAAGCAGGGCTTAAAACACCTATTCAAACATATAGGAATAAATTACTGAAATTCTAAGTAGATGAAAATGCAAAGCTTGAAAGATCTTCAAGGAAACCATTACAATTTTCTTTTCCATTGTTGTAAATTGCATTTGCATTTCAGTTATTTCATAATATAGTGCAACATCCTCTTTATTTCATCAATTGAAATTCAGTTACAGTTATAATACACTGTAAAATATAATATAACATGTAATTTCCAAGAATAATGGCACATAGTAAGGCTTGCTTTCACTAAGAATATATATTCTGTTCTTACAGAATGCAGACGAAAATCGGCAGCATTGCTTGAAGATGAATAAATGCAAGGATTAGGAAAATTAACTGGCAAGGGTTTTCTGTGTGATAAAAGACATAGAAAATTAAATTGAATTAGGAGAAATTAATATGTAGAAGCATTATATGAGTGTCGATAGGTTTTCCCCAAATACTTAGCATTGATTTAACCTAGTTAAGTTTTTCAGCTCTCAACAATCTGGAAACAGGGGTAAGAAATATAGTTATTTTGACTTATTTTCAGATTCCTTTCTGAAAACTCAAAAGAAATGAGGAGTTGCTGCTTCTTGGGAGCACACCAACCTAAAGAAATGTGCCTTTTATTGTAGCACCTGCTGTATTGTGAGAAAAATGAGTTTGACTGGAAAACTGAAGTATTTTAAATTCTTATATTAAATTTCACATTTAAAGAGCATCCTCTCTTGTAAATATATTGTGTTATCACATAGAATCATAAAGATTGGAAAAGACCTTCAAGATCACCAAGTCCAACCATCTACTAAACATTATCATGACCACAGAACCATGACCTGAAGTGCCACATCTAGACATTTTTTTACCACCACCAGGGATGGTGATTCCATCACCTCCCTGGGCAGCCTGTTCCACTTTCTCAGTAAAAAAAATATTTCCTAATATCCAACCTAAACCTCTCCTGGTGCAACTTGAGGCCATTTCCTCTTCTCCTATCACTACATCCTCCTTTCAGGTAGTTGTAGAGAACAATAAGGTCTCCTCTCATCCTCCTCAGACTAAACAACCCCAGGTCCACCAGACTCTCCTCATAAGACATTTTCTTCAGATCCTTTATCAGCTTCATTGCCCTTCTCTGAACTCACCCCAGCACCTCAATATCTTTTTTATACTGGGGTGCCCCAAACTGAACACAGTACTCTTAGCTGCGCCTCGCCAGTGTCCAGTACAGGGTCACAATCACTTCTCTACTCCTGCTGAACACACTGTTTTTTGATACAGGCCAGGATCCCATTGGCCTTCTTGGCCACGTGGGCAGACTGCTGGCTCATGTTCAGCCAGCCATCCACCAGCACCTCCAGGTCCTTCTCCACCATGCAGCTTTCCAGCCACTGCTCCCCAAGCCTGTAGTGTTGCCTGGGTTTGTTGTAATCCAAGGACAGGACCCAGCACTAGGCCCTGTTAAAACTCAACCCATTGACCTCAGCACATCTATCCAGATCCCTGTGCAGAGCCTTCCTACCCCTGAGTAGATCGACGTTCTTGCTCAGTTTGGTGTCATCTGCAAACTTGATGATTATGCACTCAAACACTTTGTCCAGATCACTGATAAAGTTATTAAACAAGACTGGCCCCAAAACTGAGCCCTGGGGAACACTGCCAGTGACGAACTGCCAACTGTATTCAGCTTTGTTCATCACATCTCTCTGGGCTCAACCATTCAGCCAGTTTTTAAGCCAGTGAAGAATATACATGTCTATGCCATGAGCTGCCAACTTGTCCAGCAGAATGCTGTAGGAGACAGTGTCAAAGGCCTTGCTGAAGTCCAGGTAAACAACATCCACAGCCTTTCCCTCATCCATTACGTCGGTCACTTGGTCATAGAAAGAGATCAGATTTGTTAAGCAGGACCTGCCTTTCCTGAATCCATGCTGGATGGGCCTGATTCCAATATACTATGTAGAAAACAGTTACCTTAAATGCATTGTAACAAAGTGAACTTTTAACTGCAGTACATCACAAACCATGCTGTTTTTTCTTTATTCTACATGTCTTGAAGGGTTTTTAAGACAAAACCCATGAGAACTGTGTTTTGATCCAATTAAACAGGTTGAACTACAAGGTACTTTAGTAACTCCATGTTTTTCAAGTGTTAACATGCATAAATAATCAGTCATCATCCCATTTTAAACTTAAACTAACATGGAATGTAAAGGCAAACACTTAAAAATCTACTTGGCAAATCAACTTATATCAGCAGAAAATCATCCTGACTTATCTATACACAGACTACAGTGTTGCAGACTCTTAGCATGTAGACATAACTACTTTATCCTGCCCCATTTTAAGTAAATGACATTTTAATGATCAGTTACATGTGAATTCTTTATGACATGAAGAGAATAGTAACTATAATGAAAAGTAATTTGTGCATTAAATTTATGTGAAAGCATTGGGAAAATATATCAAAACAAACTGATAAATACATGCTAACTGTCCATACAACTTACACTTGAAAATCGCATGATATAGATCCACATGCTCTCTTTCATGGTTGTGAACAATTTCCAGTAGGCAATAATAAGAAAAAAATAAAATGTTTATTAAGAATAGATGTTCAAAAAGACAGATATGGATCTTTTCTGAAACTACCCCTATTCTTTATTTATCACTATCATAATGTCAAACTTTTGCTTTTAAGATTTTAATTTGGAAAGGAGAGCAGGTGTTCAAACTGAAAGTACTAAATTACAAGTATTTACTTGAGCTGTTTATTTTTGCACTGATTATGTTGGTTTCTGTGCCTGGAGTAGCTAACTGCATCATTGCTCTTCCCTATAATTTTTGTTTTGTGTAAGTGGCAACTTAATTAATTTCTTGAGAAAAAAATATAATTTTTAAAAACAAAAAACCCAAATATATAATTTCTACAGTAAGAGAATCATGTTGTCTCTCTCAAAATTAGATCATGAATTTTGGCATAAGTATTTCAAATCTTCAAAAGAAAAAACGCAGCATATCAGTGAGAGATTTTCTTCAAGAAGTCTAGAAATCTATTCAATATTGTTTATATTGAAGATAAAATATTCCAATGTTTTTGTCAATGGTACTGATGACATAGCACTATATGAACCACCTGGATTCCCTTAGATGAAGGAACTTACAATAAGAATTGTTCTTTTGTATTACAGGTTTTGCAGCATCATTTTTCCATGTATGGGAAACTATTTATCCCCTTTCATGATCTTTCTTATTACTTTTATGTGTTTTGCAGACTACGTGCCAGCTCTCCTATACAAGAAAAAACAAAACCAAAACAAAACAAAAAATGAAGACCACAAAAGGAAGCTTTTATTGTTAATGTACGCATAGTCAAACTTGCATTTATTTTGTGCTGTGGACCTCTCATCCCAAATTATCATTTCTCACAAACAGGGTGTGCTCTATAAAACACTAGATTTGTTTTCATCTATTTCAATTTATTTCTGGAGAACATATAAATGCATAAATAGATATAAACCTGCAGACTCATACAAAGTACTTTTTACAAATTTTGAATAATGTTAGGGGGAATAAAAATATTGGAAAACAAAAAGAGCCACCCTTCTCAGGTAGACTGCTGTAATGTAAACACGATGCTGCATCTTTTCTAACTGCATATGGATCAACTCAAAAATAATCAGTCCAAATCACTCAGATGGCATATAGATCAGATATCATCACTTTGATCTCTTTAGATCTTTTCATTTGTGTTGTCAGTGAACTAGCAAGGGCAGCTGCAGTAGCTCTACCAGCAGTCTAATGTTCCTGATCTCATTTTAGCCTGGTCCTTGAATTTGTGTAGTTTTCACACAATTACCTGTCAGTGAAACATGACATTGACTTGTCTTTTGTTAAGTACTTTTTTATCTCACATCTTCCTAACTTCCTTTTTAAAGTTAATGAAATATTGTTGTGACATCATTTTAAAGTGAAAAATGTTAATGGCTGTGAAAAATGTCTCAGACCTTAATTTCCACGACTAAAGAAGGAGACATTCTACAGCCTGCTTCAGTAAGACAATATTATACAGAGTTGTTTAAAAAGTGACTTTATCCAGAAGCTGTTATGATGTCATCCATAGGTGTATTTGTGTACAGAGTACTTTTTAGCATATTCAATAGAACAATATTTCAAGCTAGCAACGATAATTTATTATTTAATGGACTGTGTGATTAATGGAATATATCATATTTTAATAATCCATAAATTTTTCCTCTTTTGTCATGCTCAGAGATATTAATTGTGTTTTCTCAGAACTTCTTCACAGTGCTCAATAGGTTTTTTTTTTCTGTTAAACAGATTCAGTACTAAACATTTTAAATCTTCACCTATACATGTAAGTAAAACATACACAAAAATATGAAATCCAATGAAGACCATACTATGAGGAATGATAGATGCAGAATTCCTTTCAGTAAGATGCACTCTTTTACTAATATCTGAGATATTTCATAATCATTAGTACTTTGTTAGGTGTATGTTTTCCAATTAAAACTCTGAAACCAGGAATCTAGCTCTATCTTACGTGCTTTCCAGCAAATCTTATTTTCAATTTGTTTCACCACACCACATTTTGGCTAACCTGTGCTTTTTGTGTGGAAATAGCATATAAACTAATACAAACCAGGCAATACTAGTGATATGAGTTACGACTATGTTATGATTTTACTGGCAAATGAGGCAAAGTATGAAATGAATTCCTGAGGTGGTGAAAATTCAAAGAAAGCAGAACATGAAACGAATGTTTGAAGCCTACAGGACTGAAGAGAGACTCAGTGAATATTTATTTGATTATTACCAGGAAAATCCCTCTGACTCCAGTCACATTAAAGTTCCATACTGATCTCTTTTTTTCCCTGTGTATAAACCAGCTTCTTTCACACTTCTTGTTCATGTTTTCTAGTCAGGCTAAATAGTTCTTACACTGGGAAGTTTATGAAAAAAATACTACTTTACAAAAACATGTTTTCTTGCCATTTCTGGGTTTGGGTTTTATTTATTTTCAGTTAATTTAAAACAGGATCCTTTATGAAAGCCTTTTTCTATAATTTATCGATAAAAATATTTTTACATTTCAGATATGACAGAATACTAATTATCATCAAGTGTGTCATTCACTGAAAAAGTGCAGATATTTTATAAGTAAAATAAATTCACCTCAGTATAGACTACTAGCACCATATTTACTAGTGTGGTAGTATATAGCACTAATGATCTGCTCAAGACTGCTCCATGCTGTTATTGCAGCAGTTTTGTTTCTGATTATCTGAAGCTATGTATTAGTCTATGCTCAAGAGAGTTATTGAAGTCATTATAGTTTATATCAGCTGAGAATTTGGCAGGATCACCACACATCAGTCTCATGCAGCTCTGTATTAGTGATGTTTGTACTGTCAGAAATCAGTACACGCTACACTGTCTTTGGAAGATTTGCAATTACTGTGTCACAGGAAGAAAAACAAATTTTTAGAGGTTCATTTAAGAGCAATTTGTATGCTGAATGGCTCCACAAGTCTGGATAAGAGCTGTTGAACATGTGTTTCTGAGCTTAATTTATTGACAGTTTTCAAGCTTAAGACCCTCCCAAGGAATAATGGGAAAATGATAGTGACTGCAAAAGCATTTCCAGTTGTGTGTATGGCTGTTTGACAAATTTCAGACCTCTGTTAAGCAATGCAGACCTTAGAAAGCAAAATGTCCATGCTTGTATCATAATCCATAGAGAATTATTAGCAGTGATTCACATTTCTGACTACGTAGATTTAGTTTATAACTGTTAACAACTAATTCAGGAAAGAAAAATCATTGCACTTTCTGAGTTTTGGAGTAAATCTGGTGCCAGAAATGGCTTCCAATTGGATGAACAGCACAGGACAATCCTTTGAATTAATACCAGGAGCGCATCCTTATTTCTTATTTCATGTAAGTGGTCCTGGTTTGATTTCAGTACTAAGCCTTCCTCAAGTTTTAATTGTTTCCCTCAGTTCCTAAGAGTTTGCTCTTCCCTTCTTTCTTCACTTCTTTAATCCCTATTAGCAATTTCTTGTAACCATTTTAATGTTTTCTTCCTATTTGTTTAGTCATTCCTAAAAGTTTCCTTCACTTTGAATTCTCTAGGTATTACAGTATTGCTTTGCTAACCTTATCCCCTCACTGTGGGATCTTTAATATATTTGAAGTATGCTAGAAGGAAGGCTGCTCTGTCTCTCTCTTTGCTATTACCTGGTATTGTATGTGATAATGTATCTAAGATAAAATGGCATTATGACAGAATATGAAATAGAAAAGTCAGATTCCAAGTTAATGATAGCTTTAGTTTAGGTAAATGTGAGTAAAACACAAATGAAGAAGGGGAAAAACAATTTTAATTCAGAGGTACTGAGCAGTTCAAACAGCTAGTGAAAGAACTAGGGAAAAATACAATTTGCAGCAATTTTGGCAAATACAATGAAAAAACTCCACCACTACAAATAGTTCTGGCTATATGTCTAGCCAAGTAAGTAGTAAGGCCAAAGCAGATAATACTGTGATTACTTTTGTAATGATGTGCATTAGATACATTATGGGAAACAATAATACTCCCCACTGAATGCAGTCAATCCAGTTATTGATTTTTCTTAATGGTAAAAGCTCTGCTCCAAAACCAAAAAGAGATATCTTTTATTTATTCTTCCTCCTTCATCAGCCTTTTCTCCACAGCCTCCTTGATGCAGAGTAGTAGAGATAATGGTGTAATGTACATCTAATCTGACACCTACCGAGCCAGGCTAATGTTTCAGATAAAAGTTGCCTGGGTCATTGCTGCTATTGAAGTAAAAATGTATGAATAACAAAATGAAAAAAGATCAAACTTCATTTTTGCATTAAACGTTGGTTAATTTTATTTTGTTTCTTTTATCTCCTTCCACTCCAGTTTTTAAGGACATAGAATCATATGCTTCTTGCAATGAGTTCATCTGACTGCAAAGTTGGCTAAACCTCTCTGATGGGCTGCTCCAAATTCCTTGCACTCTTTGTTTTCACTCCTTCAACTTATATTTAATATGGCTAGATTTTTAACAAACGTGCAAAATACAGATTCATCAAAGCCTCATCTTCTATGTTGCCATACCCTGTTTCCAGCAATGAGGTATCTAACATGCAGAATAAAATCAAGGTCTACAGCAAATTTAGGTTTTAGTCTTGACTCTTTTTTTTCCCATGACAAGAATAAAGCCACTTAATAGGTAAAGACAAAGAATAGGACAGAGTCAAAAATTACTTGTATGATTGATCTGATACAATAGTAAAATTAAAGTATTTGTATCAACCATTTTTATTATGGCTGATTTTCATTCCTACTAACTTCAAGTTCTTTCCTGTGTGCAAAGAGAACAAAAGATATCTATATCGTGCTGTTATCTCTTGAGCAGATTAATTTAAACTTTTCACAGATGTCTGGAAATGTCCAAGATGACAAAGCTCTGATGAACTAGAGAGAGTAGGATAGCCATTCAGTATGGATTCCGTTATGATATGTGCTTAACTAATATTTTTTCACATAAAGCAATAAAACAGGCCACATGATACAAATAACAATTAAACAATAAATGTCAAGTCTTAATGTAATGTTACTAATTAATGAAGGGGCCAACAGATTTTGAGATACAAAGATGCAGCTTGATATTCAAAATCATGGATTTAGGACAGAAAGAATTATTACTTCTGGATCAAAAATTGTAAATATATTCAGCATAATCTATTTAAAATACCCAGTTTTGATACAAGTGTCTAAAGAATTGAGAACAAATAACTAAAAAAATCCCTAAATGCACCCAGCTCAGAATCAATATATACAGCATATGATTCATGGGTTCCAGTGTTATTATGTAAATGTAGGCCTCTATATACATATTTAGAAACATAATTTCTCACAAATACTGGATCTTCACAGTTTCTGCTGACTTGTGTTGAAAATATTCCACTGAGGATGAAAATATTCCAGTGAGGATGAAAATCTTCCACAGTCTTCTTATGGTGCTAGGAGCCCAGGAAGGCAGTCAAATTTGACTTATTACATGGGTCTTTTGAGTGCACTCTCAAAAATTTCTTTTTGTGAATTACTGTCTCAAAGGTATTGCAATGTTGCAACATTCACAATATTCTTAAATCAAATAAGTAATCTCCTTCAGGCTACATAGGGCTAAAACATGGTATCTTGACAAAGAACCTCAAGGAACTGCCAGTCATCATATAAAATCACACCAACACTACACATGATCTGCTCTTCTTGCAGTCCTGAGGACTGCTGTGACTCTCAGTACAAAGATAAGAGTGAATGTATGCAGCTGTCTGAACTAGATTATGTAAAAGAGCAGCAATTGTTGGTACCATTGAAATAGAGAAAAAAACATTCATTGGGGAGGACTGTCAGAACCACTCAAAGTGATGACTGTGAGTGGGGGAGGAAAGCTCTAGCAATGCAGGAAACAGGGAGCAAGAAAAACTTGTTGAAAACGTGAATACCAGTTGAAGAGATGAAAAGTGAAAAAAAGAAGCAGTAGAGAAACAAGAAGGACAAGGAAAGATGACCAAATGCAAGAGCAACAAAAGTTGGCAGGAAAAGCTCAGTCATGTGGACTGGAGTGAAATGTAATGGTAATATTGTGTGGAAAAAATATCCACTGGTAGAATGGCAGGGAAGGTGGTCATTAAACATTACATTTTGCCTGTTTTCCCCTAGAACTGTAGTTCATACTCTAATTTTTAAAAATATTATAATTTTCAGTCTGCAGTTGAAATACATTTAATATTCAGATACCACACTGCTTCCATGACTAGATGAAAATAAGGCACTGTGGGAATGTGGAGATCTCTCCTGTCAGTAGCTTTTAATTCCTGGAATCTTTACACTGATTTAGGAAATTAGATTATTTTTTAAATGTGATTTATATTCCCTCCACACCTATTTACACAAGAGGTATGCAACAAACCAGAACAAAAATCCCACCACCAAACAATGAGTTGTTCTCCAGCTTCTCATATTGGTAACCTACCCAGTCTCTCAGGCTTAGCCTTTGAAGAATCATAAAAAAGGGAAAGCATATTTCACTAAGGACAACAAGATGACTTGTTTTAGCAGTGTCCATCCTGAAATCAATTGAAGGACTGGTATAGATTTCAAGTCTTTTCAGATATGCTCATCATTCACTTGCACTTTGACTTCAACCACTTAGTTTAACACTTAATGCCTCTGCATATCCAGTGCACAGCTGTAAAATCTCAAGAATTAAACACTTTAGACTAAAAAAACTCAAGGTGGGGGTTGAATCTTCTCTTTACCTGACCGCTAGCTCTGATCGAATTTCCCTGATCCTATGTCAATAACAAAAATCAAGTGAGCTAAATAGCAATACTTGTATGCTTCAGCTGAATAGAAGCTCATTGCCTGCTTACACTCAATATGTAACATTGGCACATAAAGAGGAATAGTATTTTTTAGAATCCCTTCTTTAACAGCCAAAATCAATTTAGGTAATTCCTCAGATAGGCACATATTCTAAAATAAACATATTTTTATGTATTCTTGCACAATTGTTGTACAAATAAAGCTAGAAGACTCTTCCTATCACAGGCTGTAGTTTCATTACTATGTTTCCAACTATTGTTTTACATGTTCCTGCAGTATGACTCACACTTTTTTCCTGAATGATTAATGATTGAGAATATATTATTGAACACATAAGAAAATGTTTCTCTCCCTTATAATCTAACTCATTTTCACTGTCATTAAAATGAAAACGTAGGACAACTCCATTTGCAGTATGACAGTTTTTTGGGGGAAAAAGGAGGAAAATATCACAGAAGAAAAAAAAATGAAAGAAAAAGCATTTAACAGTTTGGGTTTTTTAATGGTCCACCTACAGATTGAAACAATTCTGAGAGGTTAAGCTAATAAAGCAAGGAAACAAAGGAACAAAGAAATTGTTAGCTTCTAAGGATTAAATTGGGAGAGTCATAACAAGACCTACAATTAAATCATTATTTAATAATCTAAAGATTTTAAAATCTTCAATATTAAAGGGAGTTAGCATTATTTAAAGGTACCATATTAGGTTGTCTTTTTCATTCATCTTAATCTGGAATCTTCCCAGCTTTAAAATGTACCTAGTTAATTCTCCAGTTTAGTCAGAGATCATTCTACAAAGATGAAATGCTGTCTTTATCCAGTGCTTATATGTCTCATATCCCCGGACAAACATGAATAGAGAGCTTTAGCAAAAATCCTCTGTGTTAATTTTGGATATACTACTACAGGATTTTCACATTTTCCACATTTTCACGTTTTCAGCATCTGGAAATACCCAGAAATATTTGATTCTGCGTTTTCTTCCACCCATCCTTAGACTTGAGGTGTT
>WTSP01023059.1:0-21758 GCA_025331215.1 Actenoides lindsayi
GTTAATTAAAAGAACTGAGCTGAAAAGTAAAATTACTGAACAGAATTAGTTCTGTTTTCACTCAAACCAGGACAAACATTTTGACTTTTGTTACTAAAGATTTTAACGTAAATAATCACAGCAATTTTGTTTTTTAAAAAAAAATCTGTAACCTACTGAACCTACTGGCAGTTCTGTTTTGGAAAAGAAGTGGTAGAAAGCAAGAGGTTCTTCTTTTTAATTCTGAGAACTTCCATATCAGAGAAGGTTTATAATCTGCAGTGATATAAATACCAGTTGTTTGAAGAGGAATTGGAAATGAGATAATCAGTTGCTAACACCAGTCTACAAAGAAGAGGTCTTGTCAAAGTCTCTGATATGGGTTTTTGAAAGGTTTTCAAAAATTAATCTCAGGGAGAGAGAATAATGTAGTCTAGATTTTATTAAAGTCTTATTAAAGTGTTGCTGAACATAATCTAAAAGGTCAAAAATATAAGTATTAATTTTGGGATTAAGTCTTTGGTGAAAAGCTGACTAGAAGAAAGAATCTACAGTATTATAATTAGCCTTATCAAAGTGTGTTCTGCAAAACTGAGTGGTGGCAGTAGTTTACTGAACACTTTTGTTCAAATAACGATTGTTGAACCTGGTGCAAGCTGTCATATGCACTTACAGATAGAATTATTTAAAAAATGAACAGACTACGGAGTAACACACATCAAAGTTCTGTAAAGGATCAAATACAGAATGAAACAATTTCAAGATATAAAGCTATTCATGTAGGCAGCAACCAAGAACAGGTGAAAAGAGTAAAAGGAAAGGAAGTAAAAAGACTTTCTGGGGAATTACATTTATATTGTACATAACATGCGTTATGAAAAGTATAGTTTGTGTCAAGTGCAGGAAGCGCAGCTAAAGAAATTGCACTGAACTTAAGTCAGTTACAATCTTCAAGATTGTTATTCATGGATTCTGTTGCTCAACTCGGTATGTGGCCTGTGGTGTGAGAGACAGAATTGAAAAGAGTGTGGATTCAAAGAAGCTAGGGTTACAGTAACTTAATTTGGAGGGGAAGAAAAAAAAAAAAAAAAGAGAAATTTCTGTAAGTTAGTGCCTGTACATTGTCAAATCTATAACATTCTACTTTACAAATTTATTTCCTTTGTGTTGCACATTGAGGATAGTAGACCGAATGCTACCCTGTGCTTTCTCTCTAACCAGATTGCAAAAGACAATTGGTTGAGGCCAGAAGGTGATACAGACTGTCTTGTCTTTTGTTTACTGGGCTAATAGTTTTTATGGAAATGGGAAGATGCAAGAGATATGGATTTTTTACAGAGAAAACTGATTAAGTACTTTGGGCATACTAAAAGTATTTAACCTTTCACTAAGACAGAGAGCATCCTGAAATTGAGATTTTTTCTATTTGCATTTTTCAGTTTGCCTACATCTCAAACATACCCTCATAGAAAATAATTTCTCTTACATTTTTTATGATTGTAGAATTGCTCTTGATAGAAAGAGTGAACTCTCACTGCAAGAATCAGCAAGTGTTTTCACCAAGTTGTGTGAATAAGTTTATAACTTGGCAAAATACCACTGGCAATGATTAAGTACATGTATATGTGTTTCATCTTCTTCATTGGTGGACTGAGCTGCAATGTATTACAGAAAAGGTTAAATCCTGAATACACAAGTTGTCTTCTCTGCCTACTGAAGTGAAAATAAGAAAATATGCATTTTGTTGGCATATATTACTGCTGAGAATAATGATAGCAGAGGAAAAAAAATCAACTGTATTATCTGCAGAAATTCATTCAGTCAGTGAACTGACATACTTTGATGCTTCCTTTGGTCAATTACACAACATTAAGAAGATATTAAAGGGGAGAAGGAATCAAAGGGTAACTAAACTCATACAATGGACTATTTTAAGAGGCTGAGTCAACTAAAATGGTTTTCTTTTTTTCATTGGAGAAGATTAATGCTTTAAGGTGTTTTTTTAATCCAATGTTAAATATAGGATCAAGGATGCATTCATGTTGAAGTAGGTGGGTTTATGCCACATTTCTTTACTGTTAAGATCTTACTGGTTTAGCTTAAACACATACATTCATCCTCAAATCTTAAAGGATATGGAAGTCAATGGTACAAATTGAATACACCTGAGACTGATTCTCCTCTTCTACTGTTCCTTCTGGTTTTGACCAAGCTAAATTTAGCAGGTGCAATCTGGTTATCCATGAAGCATCTGGTAAATGGGAAACAATGGATTTAACTGAAGAATTAACACTTATTCAATTGCTGTGCGAGTCTTAGTTTGAAGAACTGACAGTATGAAGCAGCAAGGGTTTGCACCTAGAAGGAAACTAGTGGGGAAGGTTCTAAATGCATATCTTAAAAAAACTTACCCTTTAGGAAGTGTATTTTCAGTTTAAAATCTTCACAGAAGGAAGAGTAGAAATGAGCTAAAGACACCTGCAGGCACGAAGGTGAGAAGCTCTACCAAAGCAGAGAGATAATAATATTAGCTAGAAAGAACTGAATACACTGAAGAATTATGATAAGTGGCATAACACTGAGCATTATAGCATTTACAGAGGAATAACAAGAGCATTAACTGAAGACTGGAACCCTGAGGTGCTTGAAAAGGAGGAAAAAACTCTGGGGTTTTGTGTATCACATCATAGATGTAGGTCATTAATATGATGCTGCTATGAAAAGAGTAAGCATGCAGTCTTAGTCTGTGTAAAACATTTACATAAATCCAAGGAATTATTAATTGAAGAAGACACTAGAATATCTGGGTGTGGAAGGAATACCATGAGCAATGTTTGTGACATGAATTTGTAAAAGAAGGGGCTCATACAACATTAGTTTGTGCACATATATATACAAGTGCATATATATGTATGTGTGAATAAAAATCCTACTGGGTAGAGCCAGTGTTGCTCCATGTTCTGGCTTCTATAAGCAAAATGACATTAAAAATGCATGTTTAGTTAGCATATCAGACTGACAGATCAGATCAACATATCAGATTAGATCAGACTATGTATTATATCAGATCAATATCATATCTGTCATTAAAGCAGTGCTGAAGGGTAAGGGAGTGGAATGCCAGAGAGAAAAGCTGTTTAATTAAAGAGTGGCATGTAAGTAGATAGGTCTGGCCATGGACGTTCTAGAGAGAGCAAGAAGGTATTTGATTAACAGTATGCTCTGTTTCTGATGGAATTTTCTGCTGGGAAGTTGCAGGTAAATAACTAACATAATGCATGTGAAAAAGGAAATATGCAATGTATGCCTTTGATAGTAGTGGTAGATCAAGTAAATTCAAGGTGTTTTCTTCCACCATGATGTTATGCATATGCCTAGGGAAGAGCAGACAGAATGTAAATGGAGTCTTAAATTAAAAAGCCTATCTTACAAAGCCTCTACACAGAATACAGGAGCAGATAGTGTTGAAAAGAATTTTTCGTTGTGTCTGGACAAATTAAAATAGGACACTAAAAAGAAAAAAACAAAACCAAAGAAAACAAAACTAAGCCAACTGCTCAGAGACAGACTGTCTGGGATGGAATAGAAATCTTCTGAAAACAATAGGAGTACACTTGATATGCAAGTGAAGAAAAGAGGATACATGCAAGTATAGATTGTGCTAGAAAAGGGAATCAGACCGCATAAATAATATTTGTGCCGTTCCTTTCTATGTGAACAAAATAGATTGCACCCAGTATAGTATCAGCTGTGCTTTTTGTGTCAAATAGTGGCTTTATTCAGCTTATGAATCTCACTTCTAGAGTCTATAGATATGTACATTTGACATGATATAAGAATTTACAAGGCCAAAGTCCCGGACCCAAAGAACTGTCACTGTAATACTGACTTTCAGCAGTTGAAAATTAATTTTTTAATATAAATTTATATATGTATAGAATTTTTTATAATTCCTTCTGAAAAGAATATGAGTGATTTATACTACAAGGCAAAAATGTGCTGGCTTTGTTGAAGAGAAAATTTTAAACTTGCTTCTGCATTAATATCTTGTGCTTTGTATTTTAAGTAATTACATACTTATGTGAACAAATCTTCTGCCTTCTTTCCTTGATTACATCCTATAATCCAGTATTATGTTTAAGTGCAATTTTTGCCAAGGAATTTGAAGTAGTTGCTTCAGGTCTTCGCTTTTCATTAACTCAAAGATCATAAATCATCAATGAGGCCTCTGCCTGCCTTGTTATGCTTAGCTCCGGCCCGCCCTGTCCCTTACAGAAGCAGCCAGCCCTTGCTGCTGCCTGATAGTCTCCTGATATTTTATGCAGAGAAAAAATGAGTTTATTCGGAATGGTTCCTTTATGATCCAGGGAAGGAAATAAGCCATCCTGAATGTCTGGCTACTCTTAGGTAGGACTAAGGAGGTTACTGCTAAATACAAACCACCTGAATTTGGTGAACACATGAATACTGCAGGCACAAGAAGCTCTGAGCTCACATATAACAGCAGTGCAAGGACATTCAGTTTCAGGAAAAGGGATCCTATCAGAGCTGAGTTACCACCATTCATGCAACTTAGAAATCAAGAGAGTACTAAAGCCTACACAGCCTTCTTCTGGAATCCCTGAACTAGCCCTATGCAGGACTTGACTTTCTGATACAAACCAAAGAGAACTTCAAAGCGGTGTGTAGGATGCTCTGAGTCCCTTTAAAATAAATAAATAGACAAGCAACTCAAGTTTGAGCAAACTCTTTAGATTTTTAATTCTTAAGCAGTCACTTTGCAGCTTTATATGAAACATGGGAAAAGATCAGACAAATGAGTGTAAGTCTCCAGTGTGACATGTACAGCTGTTGGAACGAAAACAGAACAGTGAAATGACATCTAAAAGTCTTAGGGGAGTTAAGGGGAGGTTTTTTACAAGCTTATCAGCAGAAATACAGTAAAATAAAATGGTCTGATTGATAAATGGGGAATTAAACTAATGATAATTAAAAAAAAAAGGAAAAAATGAAAGAGTGAATTAACTATCTTTAATAAGAAGAAAAGACTAGATAATTAGAAAGCAATGAATTTTTCTAAAATACCTATGAATATGCAGTTAGATTAAGGAATACTTGATGTTGAGAATATAAAAAATTAGCTTAGTTTCAATGATGTATAACTTGGAGCATTAAGGGAAATTAAAAAATGCTTAAATAGCTTTCAATAGATGTTTAGAGTTGACATCACTGATTTTCATGTCAGAATGATTTCAATAAGATAAACTCCAGAAAATTAGTTTTAGGATATTAGAAGAACAAAAGAAATCTAGCAGAACTACAGAAATACAGAAGTCTTTATGAAAATGGAAAAAAATTACTTAATATAAGTCATAATAAGCCGAAGTTAAGAAAAGAGAGGAAAGAATCTAAGTATTTTGTTTAGAGATGCATACAGAGGACTATTATAACTGGGGAAGTTAATCCAATTGTTTAATACTTCCCTGTTCTTAACATCATATTCCTCGAAACAACCTAAATTGTGCAAAAGGACAGTGAAAATAGACTTGAAATTGAAATAGAAGAAATTTGTATCATTCAGTTTCTGCAATCATTCTTTTGTAAAAAATCAAAATATTTCATTTAATATTTTGCTGATTCAGCAGCAAGAGTAAACAATGAAATTCAGAGATGATACAAACTTATGTTGAAATAGCAGTGATAACAAAAATTTACTTCTAGATTTAAAGATGTGACAGGAAAATCAACAGAGTAAAACTGTATTAGAAAAACAATCTAGAACTTTTTTCTTTTTTAAAAGATGATTTTCTGTAAGAAAAAAAAACTAACCTAAAGCATAGCTTTTTAAAAGGCTTTGGTAATGTGGATAATAGATTGAACATGGGTGTGCAATGAAATATGTCCACCAAAATGATGAGTTTCATTTACTTGGCTTTACTGGATAATTACTCAACTATAATGATATTTATGGTCTCATCTAGCATGGGAATAGGAGTATGATATTAATATTTATAGGACAGTCTGTTAGAGACAGGCTGCATGGAAATTGTCTCTTGGCCATCTTTCCTGGATCAGCCTCACTATTAAAGTGCACCCAGGAGCTGTTTTGGAGAATGCTTGTTGACAGGGGGCCAAAGTTATACCAAGGAGTGCTCTAATCATCAACTAGCACAGAAAATTGCATTTCTATTTAATTTTCCTCATATGGTCATAATGTAGCTGTCCAGAAGGTCAGGACTTTACCTGGTGTAAACATCCATAGATCTCATTCAGCAAGTATAATAAAGGATATGGCTACATTGCACAATACAGAGCTGTACCAAAAATAGCTTGCTCAGAGCCAGATTCAGGGTTCTCATGGTATAAGCAGTTTAACTCTTTTATAGTGTAGTATTCAAGTGTGGTGGAAAGCTCTTGTTTTTCAAAGGATTAGTGTAGGCAGAGCTCCATACTGTTTTCACTGCCTAATCTGTCTCAGCTTTGTTCAGCTTTGCATTATGCCCTGAGATAAACTGAGTCTCTACTTCTTGTTTTAAGTATAGAAGAAGGTGAATTACTGCAAATATGGAATTGGCATGGTTTCTTTGGACTGGACTATGCATAAATAGCAAGGATGAAACACCAATTTTTCATGCTTTTCCAGAGGTTTAACTATTATACTGCATTAGAAGAAATTAAACAGAATGGAGTGAAATGGAGGTTCCAGGAAGCCAACAATCATTCTGGTTTTAACCAAGTTTATGGGCAGTTGTCCTGGTTTGACAGTTAGGCAGTTGTAGGCACAGACGTGGTCACTGTAGAACACTACATTAGCTTTGAATTTTCTGTTGAAAACAAAGCAATGGGAACACAAACCAGATGGACATTTTATATCTTTTAAGGAACTTACTTTCCTAGTAGCAGGTTTTAGAACAGGTAGCCCCCAGAACTGATTTATGGATGAGTGTGTGGGTATATATCACAATGCATCTTTAGCTTGCAGCTGTGTGAGTAGGCAAACAATTTTACAGCTCTATCTATTCTCCCTACTCTATTTTTTTCTTGCTTATTTATGTAAAAATGTCTTTAGGATAAGGATTTTTTCTTAGTGTGTACAATACCCAGTGTAAGGCTTAAAGCCTTTGGGGGCTACCATTCTACAAACTAAAAAGGTAAATAATGATGAGGTTTACATAGTGACCACATTCTGTGTTCACATATGATACACATATACTCACATATATTTTCACAGTACATTCAGATATACTGCATTCTGAAGAAGAAAGATAAGTATGTTCCTAAAATTTTATTTTGGAGAAAAAAGGAAAAATGAAAGCTTATGGAAAATACCATGACCATTACTTTATTAGGTAAAAGCAGACTTTGTGAATATTGTCTTAGAATATTTCTATCACATTGTCTTCTTTTTAGTTTAGAGTCGCATTTCAATATTCAATTAAGTCTTCTATTCCTCCATCCCTGTAAATATTGTAACTATTTTTCTTCAATTTGACTAATATTCTTTGGAAACTTAGAGTGAATAAACCCACTAAAAATTCCATAATCTTTGTTGCAATTTCAAGATGTTGATATTTATATTTTTGTGGACAAGTACAGATATTAAGACTGCACATTGATGCTGCCTTGCAAAAGGCAATCTTTAAAACACCTACCAGTTCACTTTTAACATTGCCTGACAGTGAAGTGTTTGGATTTTTTTAATAGAATACACAGAGTAATATATCAATCTTTTGTGGAAGTTTTGGTTTACATTTTGGTTTTAGACTTGCACGTACATTTTTGGCATATGAAACAAATGCTTTTTTAAGATCTCAAATTACAGTTGAAACCTCTGTATTTCTGGTAATCAACAGTTAGTTGAATCTGCAGTTCTGCACCTTCCTTCTGCCCTTTGCAAGTTCTTATCTAATCTTGCATGAATTGATTCAAAATATTTTGAACTTTACAACAAATATTCTACATAGCTTGATATATGTAGATTTGTTTTAAATGTTAGTATGACCATTCGGAGGTCAAACTTGTATACTCCTATCTCCAGAAATACTAGTGCAATTAAACAAATCTGCTTGACATTTTAAAATGGTCTATGTTATTGTCCAGTGTAATGAATTCGCTTGCCAAGAAATAAAAGAAGTTTCTATTTTTATTTAAGAGGGAACAGGACTGCATGAATGATAGCACTTCACTGAAATTTATGATATTGGAGACTATTAAGTAAAAAGTTGCCTAATATTAAAACTTACAATCAAGGTTTTAGGCATTTTGTTTGCAGTCTGGTTTTGAATCATAAATTACATAGACATTTTAGCGCCTGCCTATTTGCTAGTGTTATTCTTAACCATCCAGTGTTCCTATATTTCTAAGGTCAACAGCTCCAAATCTTTAAGAAGTGGGATTCTTTTTAATTTCTTCATAACATCATGTTATTTCCTAATTCACTGTCTAGGAATACATTGGAGAGCTGTTCTTCACTACCCCTAAAACCAGTTTTACCGTGTTTCCAAAGTTATATTCCTAGAATCATTAGTATTGACCACTTGTAATCAGTGTGTAAAGTTCCAGAGTGCTTGATGTCACCTTCTTTTACTTCTGAGTGGTCCTGTTAAAACTCCCAGTTTTGGAGCTTTCAAGCTGTAGCTTCCTTGCAGCAGAACTAATATGATAATAGCCATATCTATTTGCCCATACCCCCTTGTTCTAAGGTCATTAATAATTCAATCTAAGGATCTACCAGTTACCAATATCACTGATACATTCTCAAAATTTACACAGTTTACACAAGCATATGAGGATGTTTCTTTCTAGCACATAAAGCTGTATCTGCCATGTAAAGCATCTGGACATGAGCTCACCTGAGGGAAAGTATGTTAGGTATTAAAATGTAAAGGTCTCAGTACATCACATTGCATAGATATAGGAAATATTCTAAATAAAGACTTTTGATAAAACCAGAAATGAAATTAGGCAATGATAATTTCAATCTTCTGTTAACATATGGGTAATTAAAATATGCAGTTACTGGTAGAAATCCAGTTCTATGCCTCACTACCCTTTATAAAGAGGAATTATGAAGGAGTGCACTATATGAACACATATCTGATGCATGACCTTATTTCTACAAGTCAGTATAATACTGCTAGACTACCTAGTCTATTTTGACAAATCTTAGAAGGCAGTTCAGAAAATCTGGGGTTTGTTCTATTTTACTGAGCATTTCAAAGCACAAAATCTGAATTTTGTGATGACATCATATATTTTGAGTAACAGTTCCCTATATCACACATAACCCTAGAGTATTAGGTAGGTAGGACTTACAAAAGCACTAAGGTGTACAATTAATTGCTTGAATTTCACCTATCTGATATGATTAGTATTTTTTCCCTAAGGTGGAATGTTATTATTAAATACTTATTATCTATTAATAGAAGTTGTATCGAAATAGATTTAAGTAGGACAATAGTGTTCTGCAAACAGATCTTGCAAGAGTGGAATGTCTCACTGAGTAACCATGTTAACATTCATACTGTAAATTGGACATAAAATGTTTAAAAATTGTCAGTCTTATTACATGGTGTTACATTTTATCTTCTTTATATACTGGAAGAAAATTACCTGAAAAAAAATTCTTGTACCACCAAAACTGCAATCACTGCCACTAAAATGATGAGAGTTTTTTCTTTTTTTACAAAATCTATTTATCCATTTCCACCACAGCAGAATGCATTGATTCCTTTTATTTTTCTTTATTTTTATTCTTTTTTTCTCCAGCAGTTCTTAGTGTGGAAAAACTTAGAGCTTCATTTATCTTTGAATGCTGGTGGAAAATAAAAGATTTGACCAAACTTCAGAAATAGTTTGTATGTATTTTGTATTTTAGAAAGATTTGTTTTACCAGTTTTCAATTGCCTTTTTTTCTGGCTTCACCATTCAGGCACAGTGGGTCTGTTTGCTTCCATTTTCTTACAATCCTGAATTACACAGCTAAATCAAGGTGGAGCTCAGTGCCTAGGATGACTGAAACAGCCCAAATTAACACCACCACATGCAATTTCAGTTCTCTACATAGAAACTTACTTATGGATTTTCTAATGTTGTTCCCAGAATCTTCTCACTGAACATAAATCATACTTTTATATTCTTCTCTCTCCATGTTGCAGAACCATCTCTATGTATTATCTTTCTTAGATCAATTTCAATATTTGCCCAACTTCCACCTTAACGTCTATTCTTCCTTTTTAACATTATAAAGAATTTTATTGAAATCTGGTTTGTAACACCCTGGCATTTTAGTTTTCTGCTAAATAATCTGCTTCCAAAATCTACATCTACTGGGTATTTGATATGCCTATAGGTCCTTCTCTTTTTTCCTAGAAATCTTTTTTTTCTGAAATAACTGAGTATGTGGGGTTTTTTTAAAATTATTTTTACGTTATTTTTCCCAATGTTTGCTTTTTCCCTCTCCTCTTTAATTTGCTACATCTTTATACACCTTTACTATTGTCTTATTTTTGTGTTTTGCCTTGGTTTTATATCATCTTCTTAATTATGATGTCATGAAAGTTTCACTTTCTCCAAATTCCTCCAGTATTATCTCTTCCTGTATGCTAAGAGACCTGATGCCTCCCTGCTTTCTTAATTCTTTCACTCTTCTTTCGTACCTGACCTTGTACGATATGCATTCCTGCTGAATTCAGTACCTTCACTGTTGGTTAATGTAAGTAGGAGAGACAAAAAGTTTTAAGATGTGTATAGGCATTCATCCCAAAGGAGCTTCCTCACATAAGGACTATAGCTACAGACTTTATAAATCCTGTTTTAACATAATATGTTTGGGTTTTAAGAAGGAACGTTTTACTTCTTGGGAGAGATGGTTACTACCTCTTTAGGCTGACAGTGGTTTTCAGAGGAGTTAACAAGTTGACTGCTTCTGGGGTTTTTGTGGGTGATTTTTCTTTGTTTGTTTGGTTTTATATTTGGTTTAGGGGGGGAGGGTTGTTTGTTTGTTTTGGTTGGTTTGGGCTTTTTGGGTTTTTTTTACGTAAATGGATTTTTTACCAAGTTTTTTGAAAAAACGGGTAGTCAATATAGTACATCCAGGCATTTCATTCACAAATACAACTGCTTTAGTAATGATGTAATGAAGTAAAGCTTTTGGTCAGTGAAACACATTTGACTATAATTTCTGTGTAGGTCCTGTACTATAACTGCATGTTTATGTATTTTTTCCTGATTTTGATGTAAAGCATGATCTTACAATGGAAGCTTTGCTATATGTGGACAATATAACTGGTCCTGTAAATCAGTTTCTCTTTTGAAAGGCCTGAGCATAATAAACTTTGGTGGCTAGCATTTCATACAACTAAAGCTTCAATTATTCTTAAAATGCAAAGGTTCATAAACTTCGACATATTATACAACAATGTTCCTGTACATCCCTATCATTAAAACCAAGAAAGGCTGAAATCTTAGGTTTGCGCAGTCTCCTGGACAGTGAAGGCAATAAATCATATTCCATCTCTTAACATTTCCACATCTCATATTTGCTCCTAACTGTCAAGCTAAATGAAATTTCTGTGATAAATGTTTTACCTTCTTTCTTCATAAGTCAGTCCCAAATCTCTGACCAGTTTCCTTACTGAGCCCCAGAGACTTACAACAATTATTGCTATCATATTTTTTTCCTGTCAGTTTGATCTGTCCTCCCAGTTTGAGCAAAGTCCTCCTTTCTGGTCATCTTGTACAACAGGTATTTCTGAATCAAGAAGCTGTATTAGATATTATCTCTTTCTGTTTGTTGTTCCTTTCATCCAAAATGTATCTTTTACAAAGAGCTTGCTGTCAAGAACAGTTTCTAGAAACATCATACTGCAGAGGCACCATGCCTGTTGAAGTTCACACACAGAATGCCCACTGCAGCTTACTGAGAATGTAATGGAAGTCATACCAAGTCAGACCAGAGAATCAGTTTTGCAAGCATTTTCTCTTGAGACTAGGTTATTGCTGGAATCACATTCTTCATGTCAGGATCTGTCAAAGAGTATCATGGGTTCTGGCTCTAAAATCCATCATGGTTGTTGGCTCTAAAATCCATTTGGAAAGACTAGCTGTTCTGAATATGTACTGATAATGATTAATAGTGAACAGAAACTATCCACTGGCAACAATGTATTGTTACTGAATGTTAATCCAGTAAATGTTTTGAAGTATAAAAGTGACCTAATTGTTCAGTCTTTTAAACACTGTCAAAACAGTAATCTCTAACTCTCTAATTCTTTTTAAAAATATATTTACTTGTGACACCAGTAAAATATCTCACTTGAATTTCAGTGATCGTCATCTAAGTGCCAGGCTGCTGATGCTTTGAAGGATTAGACAGTGGCTTTTCCTGCTCAGTAAGGACCCCTTTGTAATAGCAAAAAGAAATTGAGCATGTTGATCTAGGAAAACCAATGGAAGACATTCCTAGCCAGGTTTTCTCTTTATTTAAAGTTGTTCAGAATCAAATTCTTCCCCTCTTCTAGAATAAAGAAATCTGGCCTTTCAGTTAGTTCAGTAAGCAGTATTTCTATCCTGGCTTTCCAGAAGCTTACAGAAGAGTATTCTGGTTTCCTCATTGAAAGTGTCTTGTTTTTTAAGTCTAAGCAGGGTTCTCACTTTACTTGGGGACCCTGTTCCTTTGTAGCACTTAGATATCCTTCCTGATCAGCCTAGTCTTTGCATTTATGAACATTTTTTTTTTCTGCCATACTTTTCTCTGGTTGCAGCATTCCTTTGTTATTATTTCTGCAATACATCTTTTGTAAGATTCAGATTTACTGGTGATCAGCTTCAAAATGTTTTACATCCTTTTCTGACTTCTATCACATCATTAAGTTGCCTTGACTTCTTAGAACGAGAGTTGCAATTTCATTCTGACTATTCAGTTTATTTCTAAGCCTTTGGAAGAAAATACGTAAGCAGAAAAAAAAATATAAATATAAATTAGAAGGTGAAGCCTCTTGAACATTCTCACTGAATTATTTTATCCTCTTAGTCTGAAATTCATGTTGATCATCCATGTTTGAAATTTTCTAAAAATGGTACATAATAATTACAAAATGATATTGTATTTTCAGATATTTAGTTATTAGTTAGCCATTAGCATTTATTCTGTTAGGATAAGTTGTGTTTGTTATTGCCAGTGATACAGCCTGGAAGAGATGAATTTAGAACCTCTTCCACTTTATTGCTCATACTTTTGTGTGTCTATTTGGTACAATTTAAGTCCTTAGTGGAATAAGAATCAGGTTTTAATCTAATAGACAAAAGTTGACACCTATCTTCTCAATTTTGTATAGCTATTATGTTCAAAATGTGGTCTAGTGCTCCCTTATTCTTTTATTCATTTCTGTATTCCTGTTAGGAAGTGCTGGGGATAAAGCAGTGTGCTAAAGAAAGCTAGATTTAAAAAAAAAGTCTTTTTAAACCTTGAAAATATAAATAGATCTGGGACCTACATGTTCTTCAGTAATAAGGTGAAGGAAAAGCTGCTAGGAAAACAGTTCAGAAATATAAATTGATTTTAATCTTGGTGTTCTGTTGGTTACAAATACTTTTGTTAGTAAATCTCATTAGTCTTTGTAGTGTGTTGTAAAAAACACAGTGTTACCAGTCTGTAAGTTTTATTATGTGTTATTGATACAGAGATGAATGTATGTCATCATATTTGCTCTGTACACTTATTTTTTTCCCCTCATTTTTAAGAAACTAGCTCTCAAATCTTGAATTTTCAGAATCTAGTTCTTATTCTTTGGGGAACACCGAGCATCAGCATTGCCCATAGAAGAAGCAGAGCAAAACTCGGCATCAGTTGAAGGGGAAGTTGAAGATGGTAGATGTGATCTTACCCCTTGAAATAAAATTCCTCTTTAAAAAAGAACAACAAATAAAACCCCAACCAAATTCCTGTTCTGACAGTTGCTCTGGTTATGGCTTTGTTTCTCCTTCCTAGCTCTGCCCTCTGCTGATAGGCTGGGGTGGCTGACAGCCCGGTCACTTCTGGCCGGGTGTGGCCAGCCAGAGAGACAGATGCCCTCAGAGCTCCCCTGGCACTACAGACTTTGCCACTGGCTCTGTGATGGGACTTTACAAGCAGTCTGAGGCAAAAATAAAATCATTTAGCATACACTTTTCCTAAGAAAACTCAGTCTTCATAAAAGGTATATGTCTTACGGTGAATCATATTCCTGTAATCCTTTCTTTATAAAAGATCACCACCCTTAAAATAACTGGTCATAATTACGTGTGAATATATATATTCATAAACTTTAATTGTTGTTATAGTGTGGGGTTTTAAGTAAATCAAATTTGCCGTGCAGGTAAACCATAATTTCTCTGAAATTTAGCTGGTTTAGAATATTTTCTTTAGCTGATCTTAAGATTCAGGGGATCGAGAGGAATATGCAAAAAAAAACCCAACCCTGGCGTACAAAACTGATGATATAACAGCCTGTTCGTTAGAATTGTTTTTTGTAAGCAAAAATGTTCCAGATAATTCTTGTGAAATCCATTCTGAGTACAATTTTTAAAAAAAAATGTAATACTCTTAGCCATGCCTTAAAGGCAGCCTTCCCCTGCTGCCTTCATCAACAGAAATGCTTTGTATGGAATCTGTTCTTTAAATCATGTTTCTGATTGATCACAATGTCCTGAGATGAATGTGATTAAGAAACATCATCAAAATTATGCAGACTTTATTTTTATTTGTAGCTCTTCAGGCTGAAGTTTTTGTAAGGGCTTATATAATTGTTTGTTTGATTACTTTATTGTGTTCCTACTGCACACCCTATTGTGGCATATAATCACTTGGTGATGTTAATAGCATATGTCTTTTGGATGGTTTTAGTTTTAAACAATGTAGCCAGCAGCACTAGTTTTAAGTTACTTATTGTGAGTAGACTGTGCATTACTGGCTTTTGCATGTGCATATGGATTTGTAGATAAATGAGACAAACTGTTCCATCTGTGAAATGCTGACTGCGTAACGTCATGGGTGTTGAGGACATTAAAGAACAGGGAGAGATTTTTACTTGTATTCTTTCTTGAAATATGGAGTCACCACAGCCTCTGACATTGTGTACATAAGTGAAGATGTGCAGTAATGCCTTCTTCTCACCCAAAGGGTGAATCAGGATATAATTGAAGAGAAAGAAGTGTTGGGTTTTCTTCATGAGAAATGAAAGTTTTTCATGGTGCATGACCAAATCTTAGGGGAAAAACGTTTCTTTTTTTACTTGAAATAAAACATTGAACTTATTTCAAACTCGTATTTTATTTGACACCCTTAAAACTTATGTGATGTTGAACTAAAATAATTTCAGAATTTAATTTGAAACTTTCTGAAAAAGGTATATTTACAAAAGATCGCAACAGATTATTTTTTTCTTAATTTAAATAGAATTCACCAAAAATTATTTAGTTAACTTTTCATATAGGTATAAAATTGCACCTTTAACTGATAATACATCTGCCAAACCTTAATAAAATGGAATTGTTCTCAGCAAGCATATGTGTCTTAGTGGGAGTAAAAACAAAAATTAAAAATCTTTCTTACATTGCAGGAAATCACTGAGCCATCCTAAATTCAGCTGGAATTTGCAAGAAGGGCTCTTATAGCTTTTTTAGGTGGAACACTTTACCAATAACATTTAATTCAAGGTACAGTTGTTTTGAGTACCCAGGTGCTGGTGAAAAGTTAGAAAAGAGGCTGCACTCAGGGCAGTAGAAAGCACCAGCTCCCAGCTGGTATCAGCCCTCTTTGCTGAGGGCCAGGCTGCAGCTCATGGGCAAAAGGAGTTGTCCATTGCAAAAGATCTGAGCACAGAGAATACTAGGGACAGATCAACTTCACTAAAGATCTAAATGGAAATCAACCATCAGTCCCTGAGCGCACCAGGAGGCTTTGCTCTGTAACCACCTCGCCACTACCAGCTCTCAGCAGCTTTGGGCAGCTGTGTCCACAGCTACCTGGGAGAGGCAGGAAGGCCTTGTGGGAACATCTGCAGTGGCCTGGGAGCTGCACTGAGCCTCAAGCCCTTGCCTTGCCTTTACCTGAGCCATGCTGTAGGCAGGCCAGTAAGTTTCTGGCCTTGACTTTTCCTTGCCACCCCAGCCAGCCAGGACCTGCCTTGTCGCTGTGACCTTGTCACCACAGACTCACCTGGCTTCCCCACAGCTAACCCTAGGCCCCAGACACAGCCCTGGCCCCAGTCAGTTTGTTGTGTGAGACTGTGGCTCCAGAAAACTTGTTCCTTCTTACAGGAAATGTCAGATGAAATTCTGGCTCTAAACCAAAAGGGTGGCTGCAAGTTACCAGCTGTGCCTGCCAAAAACTTAAAGATGAGAGAAGGGGAATTCCCAAGAGTTTGCAGTCTCCTGCCAGTTGTGATCCAAAGTTAGCTCCAGTTGCTCAACCTCCTAAGGGTGCTGCAACTCAAGGAAAATTCATTATTGGATCTTTAGGCTATCTGTACTAAGCACTCTTCTGGGAATGGTTGCACCAAAACTGTTTGCAGCTGGTGTTGACAAATAAATACTTTATGAGGCAAACCCAGAAGACTCAAAATGCACATTCCCATTGAGAGAGCTGGTGATGATAGCCTGCCTGGTCACGCTGGGGAGTATGTGATTTGAACACGTAATATGAGAAATGTTTAATTTTTCTCCTCTATTGTTGCACTGCATTTCAATGGAGAGAACTAGATTCTGCTTGTGTTCTTGTGACTGTTTGCACTGTTTGTACAGGATGTTGCACATCTGTAATGCTGCTATGTCTACAGTCTGTCAGTAAAATTCTTTTAATCTTCTAAATCTTTTACATTCTCTGTAAAAGGTTTTCAAAATAACATGTAAACCAGTTCATCTAAGGGTTGGAATCGTACTAGGTCCTGGTGCTAATACTGTTGAGAAAACTTATTCTTTTCCCGTGCAAATATGATAAATAATCTCTGCTGTACTGCACAGGTTTAATGTGAAATTACAGGAGCTGCTGAATTGCATGCTTTACCACATCTTGAAATTACATGGGGAGCTAGTACAGTAGTTACATATTATTGCCTACTTTGTAGCAGCTAAAAGTGATCATGATTTATTAATAATCTAGCAAACTGGAAAATAGATGTACTTACCAGCTGTATGTGTGGTTTGTGCAGTAAACAAATACTACGGTATGTAAAATAATTCCAAAAGGTCTGCTATACTAGTCTTGGGGATTGTACTTCTCTAAAAAGACTTAGCTGAAAGCCTTGGAGATAGTTTGTTGCAGACATTTTTATCAAAAAAAGAATACATAACCCATCAAATTCAATTGTGTTTAAAATATGGACAGGTACTAAAACAATTGAACGACACCAAACCGCAAAGTAAGTACAGCCATGTGCTTCTTCACTAAAACAGTGTGAAAACGAAGAGGGCTTTTCAGAATGTATTATGTAAAAGTACCCAGTAAATAGGTTTCAATAAAGTATTCCATTATGTATCACCTTGTAAAGTCCTTAAAAATATATATACTTTTTTTTATAAGGTATACTAAATTTTTAAATGTGAGGGTAGCTGGTAGAAATTTACTAAGTGACTAGAAGAATTGGTATCTCATCAGAACAGCCTGTAGTGTTCTGAAATATGAACATATATTCTCAAATCAACAAATTATGAAACTGGAGTTCTATTGTTGTCCAGAAAGACCTTCCTTCCATTTAGTCCAGTGCTACTAAGATCATTAGGAGTCTTTCTGCAGTAGATGTCAAAATTGCAGTTAAAGTTTTATCAATATAATTATTTATCAACAGCAAGATAATTATATGGTTGATAAATTTGAAGACAGTCTTCCCATAAGAAGTTATAATCAAATCAAACCAGATGAGAAATATAGATTATAGTAACAAACGAATAAAACACTGTGATTGAGCTGTATGGTGTTATTATAATATCTCATATATTGGCCATTTGCTAACGACTACTTCTAATTACTTTCTTGAAATTTTATCTCAGTTCTAAGGAAGGATTAAAATTATACCCTTTTTTTTTTTCAGAAAGCAGTAGAGTGAGTGAGACTTGTATGAGAAACAGGAAACAATAGATAACATCTACAAATCTACATACACAGAAAACTACAGGCAATTCAAATAATTAAAGAGTGAAAGAAAAAGACGTAAGAAAAGCAGGTGTGGGAACGCTTACATAAATTGCCAATTAAGTTTCTTCATTTTGCATTCTCTTTTCTCCTTTTGGGCTTTCATTAAGAAAGCACGTCTCCTGTCCTTAATTTATTACAGTGAATAATGCTCTATTTTGGTCAAATACTTTGGTCTCAGTACAGACCCCTGTGGTAATTCACTTGTTACAAACCTTCAGGTAGAGTACAACTCATTATCCTTGATCCTCTGAGCCCAATCATCCACCTTTTTTTCTATGTCCCTCTAGCAGTTCAACTATCTGTACCTTAATGTGGGAAAAAGTATTGAAAGCCTTGTTATAATCAAGATAGTTGTCATCCACAGCTTTCCACCTGTCTGCAATCTAGGCAGTTTATTATAGAATCATAATATGGACCTTTAGGAAGGCAGCTGAAGGCCAGGACACCTTTAGAAACATTTGTTTAAATTCTTGTAGTACTCTGCTGTTGTGGAAACTGTCTGACAGGCAGATTTTTAGTGCCTGTCTGTCAAAGGGGTGGTAAGCAGGAATTCAGATTCTTCAGAGACTGGGGATGTCTCTGCAATAAAGAAAGCCTAGACAAATTAGGTGAACTTCATTTAAATAAAGAACGAGGGCTTTTGATGTTGAAAACTGCATGGCTTATATATAAATTTAAGAGCATGTTGAAGTCAGCAATGGTGAAAGAGAGCATTATTCAACATAGAGTGTCTGTTGTTGCTGAAATCATGGAAATTCTGTTCCCTTGAGCAAAGATGCAACAGGTCTGAATTCTTCAGTTACAGGGCCTCTCTATAACAATAAGCATGATGAGTTTATATTGTGCCCCTTCAGAATCAGTCAAAAATCACTGCATCTCTGATCAGGTTCAAAAAGGGAAACTGCATGAAAACAAGATGAGAAAAAGAATCCCTACAATGACAGTAAGTAGTTATTCCAGTTTATCATGACAATCTCAAGTACAAATACAGTGACTCATTATGATACTAGTCACCTCATGTGCAATTTATTATCAGCAGCTACAGAATATGTTAAGTATGTCAAAATAACACCTGTTACAAATAGCAGCATGGTTAGGTGAGATCTGATCCAACCTAAAACACCATGTAGGGGACCAAAAACTAGTATGTTATTTCCTGAGTACTGGAGGTCCTTCCTGAGTGAAAATAGATCAAGACCTTTTGTTACTCTCTCCACTTTGCTTACCCCATCAAGGATTTTTATAAGCTACTGGGTGCTTTATAAATTCAGCTCTGATTTGAAATGTGTAGCTGATTTTCTAAAAAGAATTTGAAGTGGGCATTGAGAGCAAACCTTTGCAAATCTTTTGGTTTTGCAAATTACTTATTGCAGACTGTTGCAAATTACTAGAACATTCTTAGGTAAGCAAACAAACCCAAGTTTTATATGTTTCTTTCAGCAAGCTTTACTGTCAAAATAGTTGATTGTATATCAGGATTGTTCTTTGGAATCCAGTGCATAGGATTAAGCCATGCTGTGCTCCCATTCTGCTCTTGTTAGAAGCTGGACTGAGATATACTTGTTGATTTAGAAGTACAGGTAAAGGACACAGACAATTTAGTGGGGCCCAAAAGACTCCAGTTTCAGATGTGTGTGTTGAAGAACCAGGCATACATTTTAACCAGTAAGTGATGACATATTTTTGACTCCCAGATAATTCCCCACTCAAACCAGGAGTGGGATGGAGGAGGATGGGTTTATGGGAATGGAGGATGAAGTGTGAGCAGTGTGAGCAGGAAGTCTGTCCTCTCCCTCTGCTGGACAGAGAAACTAGTTAATCTGACATGGTCTTCAGTGGAGGTTTAGCCCCAGATGTTCATAAACAAGCTCCCTGTTGACTTGTTCCCATCTCTTTTACCACCAAAGTCCTGAATGCTGCCTCCTGGGACTGAGGTACACAGCACATCTGAGGCGTGACAGTTTTATGATGTTACACATGATTCTGTTCCATGGAGGCTATGGAGTAGCCCCTCTGTCCTATGCAGAGGAATCCTTTCTTGATCCTAGCTAATCCACATGATTACCTGCAAGTGTTCAGGTCCCCGCAACTGCCTTCCCATCAGATGTGTAAAAGGGTAGTTCCTTTCTCATCTTGATGCAAGTGAAAATTAGCAGGCTCAGGAACATCTGTCTCATAACATCTGTAGCTGCCTTATTTTGCCAAGCAGGACCATAGCAGCTTCCCCTGAGCTTTGATTTGCAAAATTCTTAGTAATTTTAGCACATAGAATCCTTTATGTAACACATTTTGGTTTAGTATGCCTATCATTTTTACTCTTTTGAATCATGAATGATTGCTTTGTAGTTCACTGACTGTTTTATGGAAGAAGTCTGTTTCATTTAGTGTGCTAAATGATGATCACTACAGTTCAAACAAAATGTAACTGGATTAGATTCCAGGTCTTGTGGATGTAATAGATCAAATGACCTTATAAGTTCCTTCTGAACTTAGATCTCATGTAGCTCTGTTAAAATCATTAAAAACCAAAGCAGACTACTGTGTGTCTCACTGTCTCCCACCAGCACTGTGCACAGTGCTATGCAAACCAGCTCTCCATGCCTCATGCAGCAGCAGTTGTACATCACGGTCCCTTGTAGGTCTGTCTGCTTCCCCTATTCAGCCTGGTTTCCACCCTCCCATAGGTTTCGCTGCTCAAACATGTTCATTTAGAAGCTCTATTATATTTAACAGGTTATTTTTATAGCATTTCTTTTTTGCTGTTCTTAAGGATGACCAGTAAAAGAACAGTAAGATGCAAATAATGTGTGCATTCTGATGAACAAGTTCCCTGAGGGTTGAAAGAAACTTCAGCATTTTCTCCGTAGTGCAGTGACAATGAATCATTAGCACTGCCCAGTGTGCCCAGCTCCCAGGTGCGCAGCTTTCAAAAACAAGACACAAAACCAGCAGTATTTTTTTCTCATTCATCAATTTTCTGAAGCCAAATTGGCTTTCTGGAATCCCCACAGCAATTTGCAAATGATGTATGGAATCAAATATTCCTACCTGCACAGTGCACAGGGAAAAGTAAAAAAGAATAGCTTTCCTACCAGTGCTCTGACATGCTGTTTTGGTGATACTTGGTACCCAGCCAGACATGACCGGAAACAAGATAGCAATTCCAGGCGCTGAGAAAGTGCCATCTACAAACAGCTTCTGCGTATTTGTCTTCTACAGGTTTCCTGTTTGTTCTCTCAGCATTGTTAACCTTGATAGTTCTGCCTTTTCGAAAACATATTTGTTCATGCAAGTCCACCTCAATAGTTTTCAGAAATTTTAGAGTGACTTTGCTCTTCTTTTTCTAACTCAGCACAGAATCATAGAATCCCAGATTGGTTTGGGCCCCAAGGGACCTCTAAAGGTCATCTAGTCCAACCCCCCTGCAGTGAGCAGCGACATGCTCAACTAGATCAGGTTACTCAGAGCCTCCTTGAGCCTCACCTTGAGTATCTCCAGGGATGAGGCCTCAACTACCCCCCTGGGCAACCTGTTCCACCACCCTCATGGTAAAGAACTTGTTTCTAACATCCAATCTAAATCTACTCTTCTCTAGTTTAAAACCATT
>WTSP01023060.1:0-25963 GCA_025331215.1 Actenoides lindsayi
CTCTCTTGAAAGGAAAAAAGGCAATTAAATCACGGGAATGTCTGCCCATCTGCCTAGAGCAAAACTCTACTAAGGCACAGCTATGCAGGTCTGAAAAAAAAAAAAAAGCATGGTGTGAGCGGGTGAGACTCCTTGAGGATGCTGTTTGTGGGATGGGGATATGAGACTGCACCACTCACTAAAGAAACTTACCTTCCTAACTCACCCCCGCCCTTCGGCGTTAGAGATTTACGGCGGGAGCGTTGCTGCGCTGCCCGGGGACCCGGCTCTCGCCAGGTCGCACGCAGAGCGGCGGCCGCACGCTGCAGCCGTCGATGCCTTTAGCAGGGCGGCGCGGAGCGAGCAGGCGCTCATCATCTGAACCCATCCACAGGGATTCAGCCCAGAAGGAGGAAAGGGATCTGGGGATTCTGGCTCAGCCGGGAAACGTCCAGTTTCACGTTTCTGTCCCCCACGAACACGCGGCACTGTGCCGGGCCCGGCGCGCCGCTGCTGCTGCTGCTGCTCCGGGAGACCCCAGCACCCCCGAGAGCCTCAACCCAGGCAGGGAGCGGGGTGCCCGCAGCATCCCTCCTTCGGCCCCCTCCTGCTCCTCCCACGAGCCAAGCGGAGCCCGGCGGCGCTTTCAAACGCAGCCAGAGCCCCGGGGGCGGGCAGGGGCCGGTCAGCTCGGGAGAAGCCGGGGACAGCCGGGCCCGGGAGCAGCCGCGGCCCCACCGGCCACTCACCTGGGCAGGCCTCGGCGTAGTCGTGGCAGCAGTCGAGGGTGCGGGCGCACGCCTGGTCGCAGTAGCAGGGCCCGTGGGCGCCGTCTGGCCGCCGGCCGGTGCTCAGGCAGGTCGGGTCGCGGCCCGGGCAGCACAGCCCGCGGGCGGCACAGCCGGAGGCGGCGGCGCGGCGGGGCAGGGCCGGCAGCGCCAGCAGCGCCAGCACGGCGGCCCAGCCCGCCATAGCGGCGCGACGCCCGTACCCACCTGCTCTCCCCGCCAGCCCGGCCCGGTCGTCGGCTTAAAGGCGCCGGGAGCGGGGGCCGAGGGAAAAGGAGCCGTCCCGCCTCCCCCCCCCGCGCCCTGGTCCCGCCGCCGAACGGGGGCAGGCGGCGGGGCGGGCCGGGCGGAGCCCCGGTGTCGCCAGCCCGGTCGGCGGGGCTCGGGCGCCGCCTCGGCTCGGAGCTGCTCGGGGTCGGCGGCGTCCCCGGCCCGGGCACCCCCGCTGCTCAGGGGGCCGGGTGTCAGAGCAGCGCCTCGGCCGCTGTGGCGCCCTGACAGCCGTGTGCAGTAACCTCCCTTCTTCACACGAACACCCTTCGTTTTCCTGAAGGCACCGTAACGTTCGTTTGCCTTAAACCTTCAGGGCATCGCACGATGCCCGTGCATCCGACAGTTCCGTTTCTGCAGACTTTTAAAGCTAAAGGGTGTAATTTCTGCACGGACTGCGAGCACCTACCAGCCAAATTACCATAAAGATTATAATAAAAAAAATTAATTATAAAAGAGACTGTTCTTTTGCCAGATTTGACTCCAGCATACCTCAGGAGCCATTGAAAACCTGAAAGTACTTCATTCCCAGTACAGCAGCTTGGAAGAAACACAATCCAGCTGTCTCTCTATACTGTCTCTCTACAGAATTACTCTGAATTTTCTGCTTACTTTCAAATGCAAGAAGCTTAAAGTGATTAGAACCACTCCTGTGAATTATTTAGCTATTCAGTAAGAAACTAAAGGCTTTACTGTAACTTACCATCAGTCTTGCTCTAAAATATTGATCACAACAGATGTTATACCTTGCTGAATAGTGAACTGGGTTTTATAAAACCCACCCACTGGTTTTTGTGCAACTGATGATGCTGTTGTACTAACAGGGAGTATGGGAAGAGCACTCCTGCTTCAGGAACACTGCAGAAGAAATGCTTCTAGAAAAAAACAGAAAATAATATTAGAGGACAGGCTAATACCTTCATCACATGCAATGCTGGAGGCATGGAAGCAGAGGAGACCTGGTACTGCACCAGCTCAGACGTAACATGGTAAAATGTTCCAAAAAGATAAGAACTAAGAGGAATTTTAGCTTTTTTTGGTATGTCAGTAGAGGTCTGTAGCAAAGGACAGATGTCTCATTTTCTTGGCAGTGGTCAGATATAGTCACCTTGGAAATCACACGTGTAACAAATCCTGCAGTGGACAAGTGGCAAAAAGGCCAGAAAAGGAAAGAGAAGAACGCTAGAAATCAGAGGCCATGGGGTCTAGGATGCAGGAATTTAATGATACCAGGTGTTAATTCCTGCCTCTGCTGATGAGTCACTCACTGTGTGACCACGGGTAAGTCATTTAATCAATGTATGCCTCATTCTTGATCTAGAACAGGAAGAACATTCAAAAGGAGATTGCATTACTCAGCTCATTAGTCAACAGAAACCAGAGGCCTGAGTAGCTCTTGCGCAATTAACCGAGGGGCAGTAACAGAGTACACTGCCCAGGTGTTCCTGCTTCCAGCACCGGTGCTGCCATGCTCCAAGTCCTCATGCCAACAGTTGTTGAGGTAAGAGAAACACACATTATTTGCGACAGAGAACTGAATGAAAGAAAATCAGCTTTAGAAAGCAATGTGTCCATATAAAGACTGCAATATTCACTGACCCTGTGCTGTTAGGAAAATTGGATCTGTGTCCAGACTTCTCAGTGGGGTTTATATTCAACCCACCCCCATCTAAAGTTCTTGGAAGCAAACTTTTTTGCTCATCTCACATTCCCAGTCTGAAAGCAGAATTTCTCCTTGTTCTCGTTTGCCATAGCCCTAGAGGATTTTTTTTAGAGTTTGGTTTGGTTTTTTTCCCCTGACAGGCTCAAAAGATGGTACTGTTAAAGTAGCCAAGGAAAACACAGCCCAAGCCGTGCTGGACCCCATCAGCCCAGCAACAGATTTCTTGCAGGACAATTGCTGAGTCTAAAAGTGGGACTGTTGGCCCTATAAGGAATACTGGAACCAAGCAAGTGTGTTTTATAGAAAGGAAGTGTGGCTAGTCCATCTAACCAGGAGAGGTTCAGGAGCAGAACAAATTGCAGGGCTGTCCTTGGCAGCAGAGGCTGCGTCTTCCAACCTACAGGGAACATCAAGAGGCAGCGCACTAGGGCAGGTGGGAATAGAGCTGCATTCCTGCCTGGCCACACAGGGTTCCTGCCCTCTCACTCATTATTCTTTGCTTAATTAAGCTGCAGTGTGCTGCAGCTGCCACTGACCCAGTTCCCAGAGGCCCTCCTGCTCCCTTCGTTAGCTCTGAGGGGCAGGAGAATGCCACAGATGGAAAGTCCCTTCCAAAGGACAAAGGGAAGCTTACTCTCACTTTCACTCTGGATAGTTAATCAGTGTCCTTGCCTGCACCACAGGCTGATCCACCCATCTGTGGAATGGGGAATGCTGTCCAATACCAGGCCCTTATTAAAGTTTATTTTGCCATAACTTTCTCCTCATGAAACAAAAAAAACCCAAACAAACCAAAAAGTAGCCTCGATAGGATTTACAAGGTTTTTCAATATCCCATTCCCAAGTGTTCACCTCTTTGCCTCTATACCCCTATCACCTGATACTTTATACATTAGGATGGCAGTATTTTTGTTCCGTTTGCACAGCCCCTTGTACTTCATGTCCCTTGGGCAGGACTTGAATTCCTGTGCATTCCAGCAACAAGGAAACTAGCAGAGCTATCAATACACAGGACCAAAAAGAAAAATTTTCTGGTTTAGAGTGTCTGATTTTACTTTGCATTGTCACAGCCAAGTCTGTAAAAGCATAGAAGGAAAGGAGCCAACCAAGTGATTTGATTTCTTGGAGCCGATTCCGACAGATATGTGAAGGCCATGGGTGAGCTGGCTGTTACCTCATTCAAACCCTTCTCCAAGGCTGTCACAAGGGATGCTCTACTTGTTCATTATATTTCAGCAAGAAGTACCACCAGTTCACACAGGCTTTCAGAACATGACGCAAATCAACAGCAATGGCAACAATACCTGTCCCAAAGAAGACAAAGGTCAGTATTTCCACCTACACTTCTGCTGCTGTGAACAGGTACTCACTTCAAAATCAATTTCCGCAGCAGAGTCTGTTCTGTGATCTGCTGCCTTTCCTGTCTCACATCCAGAGCATGCAAGGGCACACTTTGCCAGGCTTTGCTGGTGAGACTTTTAGCGCACGTGGCTCTAAACAGTCTACGTTCTTCTGGGCATAGAAGAGCACAGGAGGAATTCTGGTTGCACATAGCAACTTTGTTCTCAGCTTTTAAGTATCAGCAGGGAAGTAGAGAAACCCTTAGAAATTTTAGTGTTTCCAAATAAAAGCTGGAGCAAACGATCTAATAGAAGCAGCAAAACTCAAAAAAAATGAGAAACCCAGCAAGAAGCTGAGTCCTTTTAGGACAGTTGAAAAATCAGCAACTTTGTTCTAACCAGAGACAGCAATTGTACAAATCAAAACTGAATGCCAGCTCTCTTCAGCTCTCCACCCTTTGGAAGCTGAGCTCCTAAACTGTAATTAAGAACGAACCTCCCATCCTTTTCTTTCTATCCCATCCTGTTTCTGGGGATATCCCCCTTCATGAAATGATGCTTCAGCCTCCTCCAAAACAGGCTGTTTCCTTCTCAGCTGTGTTTACATTCAGGCACAAGCCCTGTGTTTCTTCTTGCTCTTCTCAGGCTGCTGCTCTGGCTGAGCAACAGCAATTGCCCTTAAGGCCTTGCCTGCCTGTACTGAAGACAAAGTGCAGCAGAGGAGAGGACCACCAGCGTGCATCCAAAGAGAGACTGAACTGCCCCATGTTATTCTTAACTGACTCCCCCTTTCAAACTGTCCATTGTGCTTGTGCCTGACTGATCAGGCAGAACAGGGGCAAGCTGGCTTCACGCCAAGGCCAAAGCGACTGCTGTGGTTTTGTGTTCACAGCACTTATCTGATTCTGTAGTTTGCTGAATGTTTTCCCGTCCCAGATCCCTCGCTCTGTGTGGCAGATAGGAAAAAAAAAAAAAAGCCTCCAGCTCAGGAAAAGCAGGGAACACAAGCAAGAAACACCTGGCCATCTCTGAAAATTCACCTGCCTGGCTATTCCATTGAAGCCATTCACCTGATGTTTTACTGTTAGTTTCATTCAAGTGTTTTAACTCCCTTCCCTCTGCCCTGGCAGATGAGATGCTTTGAAGAATCTCAGCCCTTCTTTCTATCCTAGACCCTGAGTATGCTGCTATCCTAGTCCTAGTCCTGCCAGCCCCAGCTCTCAACAGACGAGTTGAGTGCACACAGATCTTTCTTAAGACAGGTGTCCTTTGCACAAGCTAGTGCAAAGTGTCCTCTTACTCCTCCTCAGAGCTGATCTAACCATAACAGAGCAGCAACTTGGATTTGAGCTGAGAATGCTGCTGAGAAAAAGCTGTTTATTCATTCACTAGAAAAGCTGCATTGGGTCAAGCACACCAACCTGTCTACTCCAGCAGCTGCCTATTTTCAATAGTGCTGAGAGCAGGAGGGAATATAAGATAGGTTGAATGTATAATAGTATTTCCCCAAAATGCTCTTACATCTCTGGTAATTTCACCTCCAGGATTTCTTAATAGATGGTGCCTATGCATCAATCTATCTTATACAAATTCTCTCATTTTAAGCTTTGTGAACTTTCATCAACCAGTTTCTTACAGCAGAATGCTGCAGTTGTTTCAAACCTACCATCAGCTGGTTTAATTTAATCCCTAATTCTTGTACTAGAAGAGACAGGGAACAATCAATTCTCATATTTTCTCAAGACCACTTGGGATTTTATAGATCTCCATTGAATTGTCCCTTTATCATCCCTCCTGCAGACTGAAGAAACATCCTGCCCAGAGGGGCTGCCTGGCCAGTGATTGAGTCAGTGAGAGGTGCCACCATCCCAGCTGCATTTCTAACATCCAGTTCCTCATCTGCTTACCTCACAGATCCTGCTTCTCAAGCCTTTCTTTAGGTTAGCTAACCTTTGACAGCAAAAGAAACTGCTTTCCCATGTAAGCCACTCAGAGTGTGAATTCAGGCAGTAAAGGCTAAGATGAAAACAAATGCATGTAGGCAGATAAAAAAGTTCCTAATGCTTAGAAAAAGAGCCTCATGTGAAAATATCTAAATGCAAGAATTAAGGGGTTTTTTCTTTCTTTTGTCAAACTCAATAATAGTAAGAACTAGAGGAGCTGACTGATTTACTTCCACACCTGCTCCTGCTTTCTTCAAATGCCTGTCTGCCTGCTTACCACAGGCACCCTGTGCAGAAAGCCATAATTTAAAAAGTGTTGGGGGGGTCAGGAAAGGAAGGAGGACTAAGCACTGAGTCTTAAAAATGGCTTATTTGATTCAGGTGGGATTTTCATTTATGAAGACCAGTGAGAAAAGAATACATCTGCAGGGATCCTAATGCCGCTTTACTTGGAGAAGTTTCAAACTCTGTACTGTGATTCTCTCCTTCACGGTGTCCTTTGAGATCTTAGAAGTGAAAACACCTTTAAACATCATTCGCCTTCTGTACACATCTGCTAGTTTTTACCACACAGCAACACGGGAGAAGAGCTGATACCAAGAAAAGGTTCAGAGATTTTCCTGAAGAAAAATTAGATTATGAGCCCAGGTATTTGAGATTCCTTTGTCATTTTCCAGAGTGGAGGAGAACATTGAACCAAATAGACCTAAACTCCACCTGCAAATAAAGCCCACTGAGGAACAGTTATATACTGGCAAAGGGATGAGCTCTCATTAGGGCTGAAATGGCTATTGACCCAGGGACCAAAAACCATTTCCTCTAGAAAAAAAAATCCCTTTTTGTTAGACCTGGACTTTCCTGCATGTGCTCAGGAGACCAGCAACTGCTGCACATATCTTCAGATGTATCTTTACTACCCTTGTAAAACTCACCCTCAGCTGGCTGCAAAGATGAGAAGCTTCCCAGAGAGAGTGCCTAGAGGGCATAGCAGAGAGCAGCAGTCTTCTCCAGAGCACTCCTGTATGACCAGCTAGATCCAAAGCATCTGCTGCTTTTCAGCTCACCAGTTTTGTCCCCCAGATGCAGACTCTTAAGGTACTGCTGAGAGAATCCCCACCATGGCAGAACAGTTATGGCTGAGCAAACACCGCCTTGGATTTAAACACCAAAAGCATTCACCCTTGATAAAGGCTTCATCTCAACATGGCAAAACTAGTGTCTCCAGCAGACTCCAACACATGGGAAGTATGATCTGCTTTTTCTGCCTTCTCCTTTCTCATATATATTAGACCATGTGGGAAAGTCGGGCTTAAAGAGAAGCAGGGCAGTCCCTCTCCTTTTAGTCCCATAGGCACAGAGAACACTGGTGTTAGTCTTCTCTCTTCTGCCAAAAGCCACTATACAACCCCATCACATAGTGCCTCTTCACAGAGAGAAAGGCTATGACTCACTCCAGGGCATAAAGGAAACAAACTCATTGTCATTAAAAAGCTATTATGTTTAATGAAAGCTGGAGAATGTTCAAAGTGGCCAGAAGTCTTATTTAGAAAATAGGAAAGACAAATACTTTAATAAAAAGCTTTTAGTGGTTTTTCTCTCTGGCTCTTTTGCTTTCCCAAAGAAAATGAAACTTTTCTGAACTTGGTACTTTCAATTTTCTTTTTCTTTTCCTAAAAGAAAATAAAGGAACAATTTGTGAGAGTCTGAGCCATGAGAGAGGACCCTATGAACATGGTAAAGCCATATTCCTTCCCCTAAGCAGAAGAAAAGCCTTGCACAGGTTTGCATGGAAGTCAAACCTGGAATTTTCCCCTAGTCTGTGAAGGCCCAGGTGACACCTGACTACATAAAGCATTATTTGGAACCTTTTAAATGCAGAATAACCCCATGACACAGCATACTCCCTAGCAGAAGGAACACAACGCCTAGATCCTCAAGCTATACATTCAATGAAAAGCAGTGCCTCCCTTTGCAGATGCCTCCCAAACTAGCTCCATTCTCATGCTTTCACCAACTGCCTCCTCCCTGAGCCCTTGCCCCTTGGCACCCTCCTCCAGCAATGCTTCTCCTGCAGCCCACGCCATGTGGTGAGATGGCTCCAGGAGCAGCAGCAGCCACCCCTCCCTTCACTGACTGGGGCTGTGGCTCAGTGCTCCTTATATTGCTGCTGGTGTTTAAGGATGGAAGAGGTCATCAGGGAGATTCTTTAGTCACAAGGCAGCAGTTGCAATTTGGCATAGGCCAGAATCCAGGCCCCTTTATTTTTTCACAATCTTAGAAGATTAGGTTGAAATAACTAAAACATCCTAATTTTCTGTGACTGATAAATCTAAGAGAAACGTCAAAGGATTTTTTACAATGGTTTTCCTGAAAGAAACAATAAAAATGGATATTGTCCTCCCATGTAGCATAAGTGTCATGGTAAACTAATCCACCCACAACTAAAGAAAACCCTATTTATTTACTGAATCGTCAAGTCAGTTGAGCTGTTTTATGAGTCAGGAATTGCAAATGGCTCGTAAGCAAGTTGCAGCATCAGGCTCCAGGGTGACACAGCACTTGTCCCTGGGACCTTGCACAACACAGGCACAGTTGGGAAGAGCCTTCAGTACAGTTTTTTCAATGCAGTCATCACCCAGACCATGCATCTTTTGCTCTGCTAAAGCTCTCCCCAGACGTTAGGGAGCAAAGCAAAGGGAAAGCAAATGTTAAAGTGGTTTTAACGCTTTAACCACTTCAACCACTTAAACAGGACATTGAGGTGTCTCTCTAAATTCAAGAGCATGCTTAAATATGGTACTTGAAACATTACACTGCACACAGACATAACTGTTCTGATTAATCAGGCTCTGTAATGAGATATACAAGCTGCAGAAGAAAGCAGATGTACTTAATATAACCGGTCCTGTTTTTACATTGCCTGTTGATTGCACAGACTAAGAAACCATGGCTTTAAATAAATCCCTCCAATAAGCTGAGCACACATTAGTATTTGACTGAGATAGGTGACGTTTGAAAGACAATTGCTTCAGTATCAATGTATATTTCAGAAATTTAAATTGCCCAGTTGGAAAATGGGTTTAATATTGCCAACCCTAGCCAAGGTTTTAGCTGACACTGGTAACTAAGTTAACAGAAAAAACAACTGATTTCTGATTACAGTGTCTGGATCTCTGTGGTCCAGGCACTGCCTGTACCACACGGTCACAATGACTTTGTTTTATACATGTCAAATTGTCAAGGAGCCAGAGAGGGCAGAGGACAGACCCAGTTAAATCTCTGCTATGCAGAGTTCCTGGAGTCCACAAAGGTTTGATCCACACCACTGCCTGCCAGAGATAATCTGAGTGCGTGGCAACTCATGGATGCAATGAGTCAGATGCATCTGGTGCAATCTGCCCACCAAGTGGCATGGAAATGACTGTTTCAGTGTTCTTAGCAAAGTCTGATCCTGCTGGGTCCTATCTACCAAAGAGGCCTCATTTGTGCCAGCAGTTCTGTCTTTTCACTGGACTGAGCATTTGTAGGATTAGATTCAGAACAAATGAGTCCTAATTTCTGTGCCCCTCCTCGGGTTTGGAGCTACATTGCCTCTTGAAACATACTAATTTCCCCTTGTTTTCGCAGGAAAAAGGTAGCAAATTGACCCTTGTAAATTAATGAAGTTACAGCTAGTCTACAAAGAAGCAGATAGTAATTTGCAGTAGGGTACCACTTTGGGATGAAACCAGAGGCCTTATCTACACTGATTACATTTCCACAAGAGATTCAAGGCAGGCATCTGCACAAATTCATCTCTCTAGATGACAGCTAAACACTTCACACAACATTAACAAGCAGCACAGGAATATGATGCAAAATAGACCTAAAAACCAAAGCATTGACCCAAACTCACAGAAGTCACTTTCACCCCAGAGAGTCCTTTTCGTGACTGGCATTTCTAAGTGTGACCACAAAGCAGCACGCAGTGATGGCAGGGATGAAAATAAAACAGAACCCATAACACTACCTCAGCTATTTAACATCTTTTTGCAGTTGATATGATTTACATGACAGAAACAGACACATTTATTTTTGTGAAAGAAGCTGGCACGGGCAGGCACTCACCAGTCAGGCATTCATGTTCCTTGGGCAAAACCAAGTCACAGGGAGCTCTGCACTTTGCAATTTAATAAATGCAAAGAGAAAAAGATTTTGCTTTATTTGATTTGGAATACCGTGTTCTGATTTATTTTTTTCCTTCTCCTCTAGAAATTAGCTTTTTTTTTTTTACTATTTCAACACTATTTCAGCTATACCCAGTTTTGGATTAAAGAACTCTGGAAGAAACTTAATCCACCTCCTCAATGCACATTGCTCTTTTCATATACCTCTTTCAATACCCAGGTTCCCACTCAGATCCATAAAAAATGATGCCATAAATTACAACATGAAGAAAAATGTGGTAAACAACAAGTTAAAAGAAAATTAACTGAGGAAACTTTTTTTTTCCTTTGCTATTAAGGTGTGTTTTATATAAACAAACTGTAAAACTCCACCAAGGTATTTCAAACAGAATTTAATTTTCATTGCTAAGAAACTTGCTATACTTTTCTGACAGTAACAGTGGGAAGTAGCATATTAAAGACACCTTTGTGGCTTGTGGAAAGATATGGGCTAGAAAAAGTTTGATCTAAAACAATTTAGCAGATGGAGATGTTTCTAGATAGCGTGTTCAGGAGACTCTGGTGTGGGAGTCCCTTATTTCTTTCTTATCAGTGAGGATAATTGCATGAAAATAGGACTCTACCAACATTCTCATGTCAGAAGGTGTATGCTTTTGGTGTTGAAAATCACAATTAGGCATTGTGGAAGTTTTAACAGCGATGCGCACAGAGGATACTAAGATTTGGGGAGAATGGGTTAACTGCACCCTCTCCTGCTTCTTCTGAACTGCTTTTGCCCCGAGACCTCACAGCAAGTTTACACAGGCAGACTACCAAGTCCAACTCTCTGGGTCTTCTGGTAGGATCTGCCCTTTAGCCTGTTGCCTCCAGGATGTGGGCCACGAGGCCCTGCATATTTTCTGTGGTTTGGGGCTCACTAGCGACTTTTGACAAGTTAGATTAATGGTACCACGGATGGCAAAGGAATGCATTTTGCTGAATGACCAGAGCTGCCTACAGACCTCACAGCTATTGTTCAGTAGCTCGACCAGGATTTTATCTTAATACATCACAAAGAAACAAGAACTTTTTTTGTTTCTTTTCCCAAAACTGTATTTCCACAAACCTATCCACAAACCTACGAAGTTGCTTTAAAAATTAATAGAAGTGCCGTACATTTCTGTTTTATCTGCAGCTCGGAATTGCTATCAACACCATCTGACTCACAGCCTTAAAGAAAACAGTCAGGAGTAGACATCTGGATGACAGAAGAGGTCACTAGACTTTAAATAATGACATTCTGAAAGGACTTTTAGTACCATTCCTAACGAGTCCAAGAAATTTGCATTATAAGCCGAAATGACCTTAATACTATCTCTGACTATTCCTTTTGTGTTTCTGCTGCTAATGAAAATAACACTTAGTAGTGCTCAACATCACCAAAGGAAAGAGAGCCACAAAAACAGCTCACAAGCACCACAAATCTAAATCTTGAGGAAACTTCCACATGGGAAATTCAGATTTCAGAAATTATAATCGTGTCGTGAACCCCCAGTGATACTCAGTGCTTTGGAAAGGCAGATGGATGAAAAATGATCCACAGGCTTTTCCAACGCCTGGCCCCATCCATGCAGCCACCGTGTAGCCGCTGGACGTTGTTCCTATTTCATCCCCTCACCGAAGGGACTGGGCATGGTGATGGAAATCACAACCAGCAGCACAAAACGTGTGTCCCTCATGACACTGCAGTAGCTGTTGTGAAGCACACACACCCGACGTACGGGTTTAGGTAAGATAGGAACCAACAAGAGATGCACATTGCTGATAGTGCCTTTGGCAACTACCTTGTTCTCCAGGCAGTTTTCCCAAGCCCTACCAAGGCGTTTCCACAGCAACATAAATTGCTGACTAACAAAACTTCTCAGACACTTCCAGTCCTCCTCTGTAGATCTCCAAGAAAATTGCACCTATAAATATCCTGCTGTAAAGAAGTGACAGCAAACACTCAAAGGAAAAGTCTGCTTTGAACTGCTGGTGTTAAGGACCTGATCCACATCTGCTGAAAAATGGATTCACTTTCATGGATGATCTCACTCAGTGGATCCTTCCCCCATGAGTGCCGTATCTCAAGGGAAAAATACGTTTTTATCTCCTCTTGGTAGACAAAATTTTTACAAACATGAACGGAGACTAAGCCAGTGTAACATACAACAATTACTGCAATACTCTCGGTTACAAACCATCTACAGGCTCACATCTGCGTGAGATAGCAACCATCTTTTGTCACCAGCAGGCCATTAAATTCTCCAGCTGGATTAGGGGAAATTAGTGGGGGTAAGGCAATGCCTACCACTGCTTCAGGACAAGGAAAGTGCCTATACTCCAAGCTGCTAAACAAGGGCAGAGGTGGAGCTCATATTTCTTCTCATTGAGAACTGGTATCCAGAAGTTAGCTGCTGCCTACAGGCCAGGCTCTACCCTGGACCGATGTGCAAGCATTCCGGTATCTGTGGGAGGATCAAAAGCACATGCCTCACCCTTTCCATTAAAGCACAGCCCTGAACCAGAAGCAGCAGGTTGTTGAAGACATTGTGGCCACCCACAGCGGGAAACATGAGCATGTGCGGAGCAGAAAGCGTATGCTGCTGCTCTGGGCCAGCCCCTGGGTGCTGACACCCCACCCCACCTTCACAGAGCGGGCTTCCGGGGATCCAGCTGGGCAAGCAGCACCACGTGGGGCTGCATCTGCTTACCTTCCACCCTCGTGTGCCAGCTGAGCATCCCCAGCCCCCTGGAAGAACACCCCCCATCCCGGCAGATGTGGAAAACACGCCTTGCTTCATCACTCGGGCAGTGCCGAAACTGCACCTCCAAAAGTCTCTCTGGCCCTGGACTTCCTCACTGAGGAAAGTTACATGAACCCAAGGGAGTCCGTGCAAGGTAAAGAAATGAGGACAGCCCCTGGCTTTAATATTTGCTTTGAGAAAAGACTGAGGCAGTCAAGCTTACTCTCAGCGCTGGAGGGAAAACTTCAAGGTCACCCAGCCCCAGCATTCAGAACTGAACAGGCCAAGTGACAGGCACAGTGGAGTGCAGACTATCCAGTAGACATTTTCCTAAATATGACACTAAAGAAGTCAGGCAGATTCTCGGGTAGCACAGACAGAAATGGTCCTGAACCTGTTCCCACAAACCCCAATCAATGTTAGAGAATATAATGGAATTGCTTTGATTTACACTGTGAATATGGTCTAGCACAAAGAATATTTTTACCCATCACCAAGACAACTCTGTTACTATGTGCAGACTGACAGGTGTTTCCCATCCACATTATAAAAGACTTGAGCCCATTTCAGTAACTGGAAGGCCTACAGCAGGGGCTACATCCAGTCCTTGCTGGCCTCACTTTGCTGCCCATGGAATGGAAAGGAGAATTGGGAGGAAGGAGGAAAAAAAAAGTGAAACCCCAGGGGTTGACATGACAGTTTAATAAAACAATGAGAGAATAAAACAGCACTAATGAAATGATAGACAAAATGACAGACACCAAGAAGGCTCTACCTGTGCCCAAGATGACAACTTTCCCTGCTCTGGTCACACTGAAGCAAGTTGAAAACAGGCAGCTCCACCCCAGGCCAGCCCTCCCCTTATATAGGGGCAGGCTCAGTGTGGGATGGACTCTCCCATTGGCTGGCTCCGTTGTTTATCTCGGCTGTGGCCCCATTCAGATGCAGCCCCTCCCAGCTGATTGGCCCAGCACCTGCCAGTGGTAATTACACTGTGGAACACTCTAGAAGGCTTTAGCACCAGTCTCTAGTAGGTATCATGGGGCAAAAGGGAGATTTTGGTGGTTTGTGCTGAGAATCTTGTTAGAAAGACAGAACTCTCCCTGTCCTCTCTCTGTCCATCCTGTTGAGAATGCATCAGTCCTTCACACAGAGAGCAAGAAAAGTCACAGTAAGGAGCAGAGGGACATAAAATGCAATTTTCTGCAAGGTGAAGGCTGCCCAGAAGACAGTGCCAAAAAGCCTCAGCCCTATCTGCACCCTGTACCCAACGCCTGGGAGCCCCTGGTGCTACAACAAACCAGCAGCTCCCACTGTGCTGGAAAAGAGACTTGGGCTGAACCAAGACACTTGGCTTCACTCCACCACTGGCAAGGCATCTGGCAAAAAGGGTGGAAGAGAAACAGACATCTGTAGCTGCAGAACATCTCTTTAAACCACTGGATGCTGTAGAAGAAACCTTCTGCTTCAAAAGTCTTCCCCTTACTGCATGTGGGGCAGCCTGTGTGTCCTGAAATCTGGATCTTCCTAAGGAGACCCCAAAACTGAGTTTTGCTTCATTGTTGTCCATGATAGCATCCAGTCTGCCAACAGAGCTGGTGCATCAGATAACCTACCACTGAGCAGGGGCAGAGGAAATAATGCAAAGAGTAGAAGCGGCTATGAGTAAATGGACTGTGCTATCCCATAAGCTAATGCAGCCACTTAACAGATAGGTCTAAAAAGAATATAATAATCAGCATGTAGTTAAAAAGATGCCTGGGTCTTTGGGAATATAAATGTTAAACCTCTCACTGTGTATGAAAACATGTCTATTAAAAGCAACCTCAGACAGAGAAATAATCTGTGCTATTTTCCCCTCAAATGCTCATGGCACCAAGAAGCAGAGCTCTTCGAGAAAAGTAAACATTTGCTTAAACATACCAGCCTAGTGAGTGACTCCAGATTGCAGTTTCAGAAAGTTACACAAGTACATTTGGCATTGGCTGTTCCTGCTGTCACTGACAGAACCGACAGTTCTGGCTTTGCCTTCACCACCCGATCCAGCCCCTTCACAGGAGCAGAATACGAGCTCTGGACATGCTGTAATTATTCTTTGCTGGGCTCCAGGAGCTGGTAGGGAGCTCTCTGTGCAGAGGAAGAGCTGTAAGTCAGCCTTTCTCCAAAACATACCTCCTGGCCTTCATCTCCGCATTCAAAACAGCCAGCAGCCACACTCAGCAGTTGACTAGTGCCTGCAGAAGCCAGGCAAGAAAGGGGGCAACAAATGCCAAGGACAGCTTTGAGGACAAGAGCTGCAAATGGTTCTGAATCCAGTGTTAAACGTGCCCCTTCCCATCTTTTATCAAAGCGATCTATTAAGAGATTTTTTTTTTAATTGGGTGATCTTACCTCCTTGCGTGGTATAGACAATAAAGTTTGTCTGATGGTTTCTCAGTTAACGGGAATCCTGCTTCAGTACTTGGCTGTAATGCAGCTGTACCAGGAAGTCCATTGCACCTCACATTTTTGAGTGGCTTGTGGTTACACACAGGAAAATTCCCTGAGTGCAGAGCATACTCTATTGCTGGGAGCCCATAGCTGGCTGCAGTCACGTTCAGCCAGCTTTCCATTACCAAGGGTGTTTGAAGAACCAGCAGAAGGTAGGCTATTGCCTATAATAGAAAAAAAAAAAATGTTATGGTACCAAAGAACGTGACCCTGGTGGTTACCATGTGTGCCTACCACATATGCTGCTTCCTGAAACTGTCCAGGCAGACGTTTGGTAAAGGCAGCCACAATCACATTTTTGAGCAAGGTATGTGGGAATTGGGAGCAAAGGTGTGGAAGAAGTGCCAGGGGATGCTCTCTAGATCCAAATTAGTTCCAGAAAAAAACCCAACATCATAAAGACAGATGTAAAATGAAGCCACATATGTGTTTGCAGGCATATCAGAAAATCCAGCAGATGAAAGCTTTGAAGCAAAACCCTGTCAGTACAGAAGACCTCCTCCACCCCTGCACTTCTAAATGAGAGCCTCTGACAGGTTCAGATGTTACTTGTAGGGTTTGTCTCCACTTTGTTACACTTCTTGTTCTTACAGATAAGCTAATGACCACCAGTCCAGACGTTTATTACAGCACACTGCTGTAGTGACAAGGTGAAAGCATCCTGACCATGTACACGCAGAACAACTCAAACAAATGGACAGTTTTTTCCTCACTAAGCTTTGGGCAGTGCATGCACAGAGCACCCCCTACAGCTGCCAGGTCAGAGATCTCCAGACTCAGTTCTTCACATGAAGTTCAGTTCCTCCACCTAACTAGCCCCTGTATCCAGACTAGAGAGCATTCACCAGTTGTCTACAGTGGATCAGTTATCTTCAGTTTTGTCTTCCCTCCCTATGCATATGTGCAAGCTTGAATCCTGATCTGAGCATATTTTCTTGGAGAGGTAATAAAACACACAAAAAACATGTTCCAAGCTACATCTGTCCTTATACCTCCCACTGGAAAGCCAGCACTCTTCACTCCCTAAAGTCTGCTCGCTGGTAGGTATGCTCATTCGATTATGAAATTATATTAGCAGCAGTTCTGATCCCTCTATGTTGTTTCAAGAGATTATGCTGCTTATATTAATTGAATAAGAAAAATCTCTAGAACACTGATTAATAGCTAAGCCAAAGGCTACTATCAGCTCAGATAGCAAATCCTCTCCCATAAACAGTGAAACTGTTATTTATGGATTTAAGTAGCTGAAATACCCTCTAAACTTGTAGTTGCTGTAAATAACTTCAATCCAGTAGAGTATTAATTAGGCTGTTGCTATCAGGCAGTAAAAATAACACAACAATACTTCAAATGCTGCAGGATAACACTTCTTAAATATTTCCTGAGCCTGTTATCCATGCCTGACTTTTGACCTTCAGCTATTTCAAGCTGAATTGTCAGCACTGGGCTAGATCACTCACATTGGACTAGTATGCTCATGGCAGCACCTGCACATACACCCAGCTGCTTTCAGGCAGCAGCCCCTGGGTTTGCATCTAGCATGGATGACCCACCAGTTACAGGCTTCCACAGGCCCAGAACTAGCAATGCAGGAACCTCCAACAGCTGCCAAGTGGCCCTGCTCCTCAGGAACCTAATGAGGCTGCAGGGAGCTATGGTTTTAACCTCATCCCTAATGCACATACCCTGCTGCACTGCTTCCATACGCAGCACCTGGGCAACATCTCCTTCCATCATTAGGTCTGGGCTTTGAATCTAGACCTGCTGTCTGAGACACTGCAGGTTAACATATATCCTACTTCTTCACATTGGCTTGGTCTGAAGGGGCTATTTACTTCATTTGCATTGTCAGTGGAGCATACAAATGCTACCAAACCAGGATCTGCATGAGACACCTGCAAGGCCTGCTGGACCATGCATCATGCAGACACCACTCCTGACTGCCAGGCTAATGGGCTTAGCAGATGGAGAATGTCTTCTCCCTGCCTGCAGAACAGACTCACCACCACTCAGTCCCTCCAGCTGTGCAGCCACCACACAGCACAGGTGCATTGACAAGTTTTTTTGCCCCTGCTGAAGCCCCCTGTCTTACAGTCAATCGACCTGGAATATGGAAGCCAGAGGTACAGGAAGCAAAACCTCTCTAGTATTAGGGAATTAAGTACTAGAAAAGCCTTCACCTTCCTCTTGTTCAGCGGTTCCCTCCCTCAGCACATATGTGCGATTCTTATTTCATTCTCCTGCTCTGCAAACCTGGAAGTTTGCCAAACAGCATCCAGGGGAAGGCTGCAGGATCTGAATGAACATCTGCCACTAAGTCTCTCCAGCCAGAAGCACAATCATTCCTGCAAGCTAAACACACTGCATGAGGGAAATGTCCAAATCCTCACAGAAGCTCACACCAGCTTCGTTTCCTTCCCAGATTGATGTCACTTGTCTCTTAGACTTGTGTATGGAAGAATTTGCAAAGCCAGTGACCTACCTGGGAACATGCTAATCTACACCTTTTCCAAGGCCAGCTAGAATCCCCACCAAATGGTGTTCTACACCAGGTGCTCCCCACACAGGATCTAAGGGAGAGCCCTTGTCCAAACAGAGGCAAAGTGCAGACTATGCCTCTCCCTTTGGTCCAGAAGAGAGACCTGTCATCAACCTTTAGCACCCAGCTGCTGTGTACAGAGAACTGTGCCCTAATGACGCTTCCTGCAACACAGCAGCAGCCACGAGTCTCAGTGAAGCACTTCTACGCCAGGGTACATGAAGCTGTATTTTATTTTATTGCCATGAGATCATGCTCCTTTCTCCTGGCTTCAGCCAGCAGGCAGCTCTATGTAAGCTATCACTACATAGAAGCACTGTTGCCATCCAACTCCCAGAAACAATTAGGAGATGAGGAAATTGCCTGTTAAAGGTGCGTAAAGAGTTTCATTCACCAGCTGAATTCACCCAGTACTCACATCTTATTAAAAACAGGCTCTGCACAGTCAGAAACGCACACTGCGCTGCAGCAGCCAAGGTGCCCCTTCCCCATCTTGCAGGCTGTCAGTAACACATCACTAAAGCATTCTGGGTGACATGGGAGAGCCAAGACTTGAATGCCCGCTCTCTCTACACAAAAAGCCATCCTCCCATACTTGACAATTGCTCTCTAAGGAGAGACTTCTTGCTTTTAATGACTGTGGTAGACTAACAGGAGCTGTCAGGTGGTAAATGCAGCCCTTGCAAGCAAGTGCATCCAGTTACAGTAAACATGCAGCGAGTTTCAGAATCCACTAAATGTCTTGTACCAAGGGAAAGAAAATTTTAACACCCTCGGTCTGTCAGTTGGCAGGACACCACTGGTAGCTCTGAGGATAGACCAGAGCTGTTGCAGGGTGAGGTGAATGCTGTAGCTTGGGCAAGGGATCACAGGCAGCAGCATGGCAAGGACCATCATCAGGGACCATCATCAGAAGAGAGCTCTCTGCTACATACACTGAAATCACAGCAGGTCCCAGGGACAACTTCCAACAAATCTCAACCTGTCAAGAAAACAGCCAATATTTTGTCAGTCCACTCTACTGCAAACAGCAAATATATAGCTTTCAAATCCACCCCCCTCCTCCAAAAAAAAAAACCAAAACAAAACCCATCAACTATTAAACAGTTTTGCAGACAGCAAAATCTTCACTGCAGGCACTCCAAATAGGGTGCACTCTTCAAACTGCTCTGTGGGAGCTTTTGGAGTAGCTCTTAATAAAAGCTTGGGAGAGCTGATGGAGCAGGGAGGGCCAGAGTAACACATTTGGTGAGCTCTGCCAGCTTCACCATCTGACACAGACCACTCATACTCCTTTTCATTTGAAGAGTGTCACATAGAAAGGTCACATTTGTGCTCTTCATAGACACAGGCTGCCAAGGAGACTTCAGCCTCCTTGGAGACTGAACAGCAACACAGTCTGTACCTGAATGAAGCCAGTGACAATAGCTGTTTATCCAATGAAGTAAAGATCTGTTAAGCACAGTTTCTAGAGCATTAGCAAAATCCTAATCAAACAGGCAGATGACACATCACTAATCTTCTATAAATAAAGGAAGAAAAGAACACTAAAAGCAACCCCTCTCTTGCAGACACATTGCTGGAAGCTGACTTTCATCCGCACTTCTCCAAGGCATTGAGAACCTCTCATTCAGAGGGGAAATAAAAAAGAAATAATAAAATAATCAAGACCAAAAGTTGCCTGACTCTGCTAAAAGCACATTTTAACATTGCCTAAATGGGGCAAAACCAAAAAGCTATGTTTATGCCCTTAAACAGAGACCTGTCAGACCTCTCTACCATTTACTTGAGACCTTGTAAAAGTAGTAATTTTTTCCACTTTTGACCTTAAAAGTATTTTCTGCCCGTCAGATAGTGCTGTACAATCAGTGTTACTACCGTATGTGGCGACAGCACCCTCCAGTGCTGCCTGCCCTCGAAGCACACAGCACACATGTAGCTTCTCTTCTATAGGGGTGCAGGAGCCTGTAGCCTCCTGTACAACCACGGGAGGAACTGAAGCATCTTCCATCCGTGGAACCACTCAGCCTGACTAAAACAGAATTTGGAATTAATCTTTTTGCAGGGCAGGGGGAAGTCTGAAGTCCTCATGACAGATGCTCTTCAGATGAACATTAAAGGGCAATCAATTACATGTGAAAAATCCTCGTGACAATAACAACTGATGAAGTATTAATCCCTGCAGGAAGGATGGTGAGATGTAACCGAAGTATTTCAAGAGGTGCTGATAGTTGGGTCCAACACTTAAAAGAGCCCTTGTTGCAATGCTCAAATTACTCCTTGGGCCAAATCTCCAAGGACAGTGATCTCTCACAGCATTGCAGAGGAACTCACTTGCAGAAAGGTGGTTTTTTATTTTGTGGCTTTGGTTTGTGTTTGGTTTGTTTTTAGTTTGTTTGTTGGTGCTGTCTTTGTGGGTTTTTTCTTTAAACCAGTGAACATAGGCAGATGACTTACCTGTCTCCTCTGCCAGAGTGGCATATTTTCAGGAGCAAACCAGGAAGCAATTTATCACTGCCAGGTACAGTCATAACATCCAGTCTCCAGAGGCTGAACCCCACCACTGTCATGCTGGAGAGGGGCTGCAGCTTAGCCGTGTGGGGCACACACAGTTTGGCTGGTTGTGCAGAGTTGGAAGGCAATGGGGTGTCCATCCTCTGCAGGAGGCAGTAACTCATATCTGAAAACAAAGCCCAGAGCTCAGCAGGAGAGAGGCAATGCCACCAGCTCTGCAGCAGGCATGGGTGTGTGGTTTGCACCAACTGGAGTGCCCAGGGCAGCCATTCCTGCTCCAGGCTTTGCCAGGGCCAGGCACATGGAGTTCCTATACCACAGGGAAGAGGTGCCCTTCCTTCAGAGACCCCCACAGACAAGCAGGGAGTCTGCAGAGCCCATTGGAGGGCTAGTTCTGCACACCCTGGGCAGGGCTTCAGAGCAGGGCTGTGGGCTTGATCACATGGCCTTTCCATTAAAGCCAGAGTTTTAAAGCTGATGGGGAAGGGATGGGGAATGAGGAAAAAACAGAGAGGATCCTACATCTCCCCCCACCTGCATACCCCAGGGATGCTGGGGAAGCAGCCCATCCACAGCCCAGGCACTCCAAACCCCACCCAGGCAGCTTCACCCAGGGCAAGGAGCAGCACTCCAGGCCCCACCGCTGCCTCATCCTGCCAGCTCCACTGCCACTGCTGGTGTCCATCCCACCACCCACAGCCCCAGGGCCAGCCACAATCACCACCCACTCCCACCAGCTCCCCTTCACCAGCCCCCTCTCCCCAAAGCCCCCTGCATGCTCCCCTGCCCACTCCATGGGCCACCCCAGGCAGGGAGCCAGGCAGGGCAGCGCTGCCTTTGCTGCGGGTCGAGCCTCTGCCCAGCACCCCCACTCTGCCCTTCCCACTCAGCTCAGGGCCCTCCCCCAGACCCGGCCTCGCTCCCACCATCCCACCATGCTCTGGCATCACGCCAGCTGGTGCTGCCCCTCTAAGTGGGACCCTGTCCCGCTGCACTCAGGTCCCCTTTGCCCCAGGGCAGCTGTGCCAGCACCTCCTGCTGCCTCCAGCCCTGGGACCCTAAACTAGGGGAAGCTACTACTCGGCCAACATTTGTGTGCCCAAAGTGCAAGGAGACACAGAGCCTGGGTTTGGAAAACAGAGAATCTATTAACAGACAAACACCAACACAGCCACTGACAGAAAAGCTACTCAATACATCTACAAATCTGCCTCCTGAAGTGTTCCCTCCAGCTGGCAAGCACAGGACTCTGCTGCCAGCTACGCCCTGGATGGGCTTAAGAGTGAGAGTTGGGCTGACAAGGGGGCCCCAGCTCATCCTTCTGCTGGCAAGTACACCTACATGTCCATATCCATGTTCTCTTCCATTTCCACATCCACCTGTGATGGTGGTTTGCCTGTTCCATGTGTCCACATCCATCTGCATCTCCTCCACCTCGTCTCACAGCCACTTACAACTTGCTGGCAGCCACCTCCCCAGCCTCCAGCATGAGGTGACACATTCTAAGCCAAAAGCCAAGCAGGAAAGTGCTTTGGTCCTGCCTTGGCCAGCCAGTGACCAGTGGGACAGGGCTCTCAGCACCCCTGTCTGCCCCAGGGAGAGCTGTGGGGCAACAAGGCCCCGTGGTAAATCCCCAGGTCCTGCTTTTTGCCACCAGCAAACTATAGTAGATAGTGCATCTCCACCCATCACTTCAGCAGCTTGGCAAGGTCATACAGATCTGCCGGAGCAGAGGGCGGGGTGAGAGGATTGCTCCCTGCCCCACACCTTTCCTTGGCACCCAGAAGCTCCTTTCCCTGTGTAGGTGGCTGTTGGGCCTCGTGCTGCTCTGTGGGCAGAGCAGGGCTGCCACAAGTCCAGCCTGGAAAGGGGCACAGGAGGCACTGGCTCAGGCTCTGGGCAGGATCCAACTGCTCCCCATGATCATCCTCAAGTCCAGGGTGCTCAGGGCTCCCCCAGGGACATATACTCCCAAAGCAGGTATGCTCAGTTTCAGGAGGGGATGAGCAGCTCAGAAGGCTTCTCCCAGCCTGTGGCCTTGCAGGGCTGGCTGGAGAGCAGAAGACAAGCTCCCAGACCCTCATGCTCCTCAGAGCAGAGTCCCCACCCCATACAGTGTCTGCTCCAGGCTGTGGGTAGGTGCACACCCCCCTAGAGAGGGGCTGTACATCTTCCAGCGCTAGCTTCCTCTTCTTCTGGGCCTTCATGATGCCAACAAGACAGCAGAACTGAGACTGGGTGCTGGGTCATGGGTCCGAGGCACCAAGAGTATTCGAGAAGGGCTGCAGTGGAAAAGGACAAGATGTGCTGCCGTCAGCAGGTGACAAGGACAGACTGGTTTGAGCATGAGCTACACAAGCTCTGGACAGCTGAACTCAGACATGCCTGCATCCCCCTCCCTTCCTCCCCACTTGCCCCAGCTCCCCCAGCCACCTCTTGCCCTGGGATGCGACCAGTGACTCAGGCCAGCGGCTGGTGGCTCTCAGGGAGCTGGGAGGAAAGGCCAGAGAGAGCATTCACCAGAGGCCGAGGGGGCAGCACTGCCAGCTGCAGCCCTGGGAGCCAACCACCCTGATCCCACCACCGGTGACAAGGGGAGCAAAGGCAAGAAGCAGCATGGCAGAAGTAAGCAGCTGTCCCTACCTTGCCCAGTTGAGTCAGCACCTCCTCTCCTCCACACGACTTCTGGCCCTGGGCATCTCTCCCACCCCTGTCTTGACTTCAGCACTGTGCTGGGAATCTCTCTTGGCTCCCACACCCTCTGGCTCAGCCCGGCCAGGAGGGAAGGGCTGCACCAGCCCCTTGTCCAGGCAAGAAGGGTCCCGCCATCCTGGGGAGGGGCTCCAGCTGTGGCATTAGCAGCTTACTCAGAGTCGGAAGGCAGTGGGTGTCCATCCTCTGCAGAAGGGAATAACATATTTGAAGAAAGCCCAGAGCTCAGGTGCTGCAGAGCAAGGCCATGGCACAGCACTGCTCAGGGCTGGCTTAACTTTCTGTTAAAGCCATCAGTTTAAAGCTGGTTGTCCTTGCATCCATTCTGCCTCCTGGTGCTCCTGCCTGACCTGGCCATGGGTCAGGTCAGCCCCAACCCCTAGAAGAGACTTCCCATACCCCTCATTACCAAGAGCCCTGGAAGTAAAACCAAAGAGAACAGTCAGGGCCAGCCCTAGCAGGGTGTGGGACGTCCCCACTGGTGCATCAGACATGATCTGGCTTGAACAGTAGGATATCAACACTGTCGCTCTGATGGGGAAAAAATTCAGTCATCACTTACACCAGCGAGTCCCCAGGAGTTAGGGGGCTGCACAGCCACAGCAGCTGTGCCACACTCCCACCTGCCCCAGCAGAGCCACTGGGACTGACAGAACTAATAGCAGAGGAAGTGGCAAAGCCACACACATATGGCCACCACTGAACAGCAGCAATACCCTCACACTCCCTCAAGCTGGTCAGCAAGGGGCAGGACAGACAAGAGTCAGCACCATTTCTCTTCCAACTGAGAAGACTTTGGCCAGGGTAGTTCCTATCCCTTACAGGACAGGATGAGGGAAGTTTCTCCATGAGGAAAACCTCTGTGCTTTCACCTCTACAGTATCTACACTAGTACTCAAACTTACGCATCAGTCAAGTTACCAGGGACAAAGACTTTTAAAAGCTACACCCTTGCAGAAAAGTACTCCCCTTTGCTTTTTTTTAATTGTAATTTAAACCATCAATCAACATTTACTTTAAGGACTTACCATACGTACTTGCTAGGCTCAGGTATGATGGAGCAAATCAGGCAGCAGCCCTCATCACACAATTCCTCACTGCCAGCTGCAGCCATCACATCAGGTCTTCCAGAGACTCAGCAACCCCTCTGCTTTTGCAGCACCCTAAGAATAAAACCAAAGAGAACAGTCAGCAACAGGTCCTTCCAGGGTGTGGGACACAGCAGCTCCTCCCCACTGGTGCATCAGACGTGATCTGGCTTGAACAGTAAGATATCAACACTGTCGCTCTGATGGGGAAAAAATTCAGTCATCACTTACACCAGTGAGTCCCCAGGAGCTATATATGGTTGCACACTCACAGCTGCTGTGCCACACTCCCACCTCCCCCAGCAGAGCCATGTGCAATGAGTGAATTCATGCAAATCCTTCCCCAAAAAGAGCTGGGTGGCATGCTCAACAGGCACAGGGGAAATACTGCTTAAATCCAGAGAAAAAACATTGGTATGTGGAGCTTTGCAGCACAGTGCAAGACGGCCAAGACACATGTAACAGAAAAAGAGAAGGCAGGCAAAAGCTAACACCTAACACTTCTACAGGCCCAGCCTTTATGGCCACACAAGACTTCTGCCTTCCCAAGGTGAAGGCAGGAGGTCACACGAGCAGCAGTAAACGCTGCACAGTCACCAGATCCCAGGCAGAGGGAGCAGCTCGGGTACATCAACACCACGTGGTCCATGACGGGAATACTACTGCACACCTACCAGCAAGGGGCAGAGCAGCCCTGAACCAGCAGCTCCCCCAAGAGCCACCACAGCCAGGCCATGTCTGCCCCAAACCTGGGCTGCAGGGAAGCACCCACGTGTCTCCAGCATGGCCTGGTTCCCAGCCCTCTAGCTACTGGGCACCTGGCAGGGGCTTGGAGCTGTCAACCCCCGACCCTTCCCGGGTGGCAGAGCTCTGGCCCCACTGCTTTGCACGCACCAGGAGGGAGATGAGGCCCAAAGGGCCTGTCTGCGAGGCTTCTGCAGGAGGAAACCCTCTCTAGTAGCCAGGCTAGCAGCCAAACCTACACATCCACCAAGCCTACAGGGGACACCAACCTGAGCTGCAGAAGCACCTTAGTAACTCTTTTGAAAAAAGATAATATATTTACCTATGTGTTTTTAAACCAGTAAGAAACCGTTACTTTAAGGACTTACCATGGCCCCCTGCCAGAGGCTCGGGCATGGCGGAGCAAGGCAGGCAGCTGCCCTCACGGCAGGCGCGGCGCTGCCGGGGCCCCTCTCCCCAGGACCGGTCTCGCCGGGGCCCTGCACCTGCGGGGGAAGCCGAATGGAACAGTCAGCGCCGGGCCCTGCAGGCACAAGGGGCACAGCGGCACTTCCCGCTGGTGCGTCAGACACGATCTGGCTTGAACAGCGAGAAATCAACACTGCCGCTCTGACGGGGAAAAAAGGTCATCACTGCCACCAGCGAGTCCCCGCAGCACACCGGGGCACCCTCGCCACGCTCCCGCCTGGCCGACGGGCCCGGGTGACGTCCTGCGAACCCGTCCCCGCAAGGGGAGCACCGCAGGAGGCCGGAGAAGAGCAGCGGGGACCGAGGGCCCCAAGACTTAACGGAGAAGAGGCGGCCACGCCGCCTGCCCGCGTGGCTCCGGCCGCTCCGGGAAGGAGGCGACGGCGGCCCGCTGAGGGAGGGACGGTCACCAGAGAGGTACCCCTTCTTGCTTTGTGAATAGGCTGAGGCAGGCAGCCAGGGCCTCACATGTTTCCTGGGATATTTCAGAGACC
>WTSP01023063.1:0-14759 GCA_025331215.1 Actenoides lindsayi
AATTTCATTTTCATTAAAGCTGTTCTAGTTTCCTTTTCTAATCACTAAGTCTCTCTCCCTTATTCCCTTTCTCTTCCTCTTTGGGGAGGGAGGGGGGTTAACAGAGAGCATCTGTTATAGGTCTAAAGGGCCGCCCTGACCCTAAACCGTGACAATCCCAAAATGATACTCCTGGTTATTGAAAATTATCTTCAGGAGATATCCATGTGTTATTCCTTCTGGTGGTATGAGATTTAGTATCAACACTATAGTGGATAGCACAATTTTCATGCTTGCATTACAGTACCCAGTTCCACAGGAGCGTCTAAGCCTCCCTCATCCCTGCCCAGAGCACAGAGTTTGAACTAGATGATCTTTACAGGTCCCTTCCAACCCAAACCATTCTATGATGGTATAACAAAGCTAAGCCACTTGCTTACCTATTTACTGTCACAAATGGATGAGTTTATAGGTAAATTTGCAAAAGAAACAGCACTCATTATTTATTTTAAAAGATTTTTTTTCCCCCTCACTGAGGATCTAAAAAAATTGAAATGAAATTGATCTCTGAAACCTAGTAACAATGACACAGGGAAACAAACTTTATAATGGCATATATAAAAAAGGTTAATATACCTCCGGAACTACAGTACTTTAAAATTAGTCATACTGTATGTAAAGCATGCAACTGAACGGCAATTTTCAACGCAACACTTAATGAATGTGACTTCATAAAAGTGGTATCAATATATGAGAAACAGATTCTGATATTTGAGAAGTACTGAGTTACACAAAATGACATTGTTGCTCAATTTTTTTTCAGCTTTCACTGAATTGAGGGAAGGCAACATCTACATGCATTGTTGCTTTCTGTGAGAACATATTAAATCACACTGAGTACCTGAATATTACCGTATATCAACTAGTCATTTTACTTAAAAGCTTCAGCAAGAGTAATGTAAACAAGAATAAGAATCCTTTTAAAATCCCTCAATTTTTACACTGCATCTTAAACGCCTATTACTCTTCATGACCCAGTAAAAAAAAAAAAGATTCATCTTAATTCTCAAGGTCTTTAAAAAGTCTTTTCTTGTTACTGCTTGTTGTCAGAGAAGATGGAAAGAGATCTCCCTGTTAGGTCTTCCCTGAAAGCCATAAGCTGTCCTTCCTGCACTCCCTCTGTCCCTCTCTCCCTCACACTACGCAGATCTGTACACGTCTGGCTTCCAGAGCGACTGACTGAATGAAAATAGCAGTGTGGCATTTTCCCATATGCCTAAGTCTCAGTTTCAGGAGGAACTTAGACTTTAAAGCAATTTGGATCATTTTTTTATTTCTTTCTTTTATTTCATGAAGAAAGCTGTTCTGTTCACAGGCAGAACATGAAACATAAGCAAGAAATTAAGCCAATAGGGAAACAAAGTCAGGCAGGACATCAGGGCACCAATATAACAGGGTTTTTTCTGCCTTTCTAAATCATTAATAATCAGTGCACATTGTTGCCAAAGCAGAAGCTAACTTCTTGGAAAAAATAACAAGAAATGTCATTGCTTCTTCCCTTTCTTATGTTTGAACAGAGCCTGATAGGATTTTCTTTAAAATAGTACAATTATATTATCACTGGATATTTGCATCTCTTGTTGTTTTCTTAGACAAGGTAATTTGCACACTTGAGACAGAAACATAATAGTTCATTTTTATGAACCAGAGTCAATGACATAATTTTAAAATTATGCATTTCTAAAAGGCAAATACCTATTCACCCATATATGTTTTTGAGTGCTACTGAATCACTACCCCACTAAAAATATTACAGTAAGCACTTACTAAGGACTACCTCATTTTTTTCCCCATCAGATTTAAATGTAGATGCTTTTTATTTGTGGCACAATAGTCAATCACTTGAGGAGTGAGAGGAATACTGAGTAGAAGCAGCAGCAGTAATAAATGTCCTCCCAAACACAAACTCACACCTTGGTCTGCATAGGTCACTCTAGTACAGTTCCAAGTAGAATTTTCCTGTAGATCACATTGTAACATCAGACTTTTTTAGGATCTCTTGCACTGTGTTTTCTGTTGACCTCTTCCAAAGTAATGCCATGTAAAAAGCTCAATTATCACACTTTCTTGTTGATTCTTCCAAATTAATGATAATCTGTCTTACTATCTGTCTATTGATATCTTATTCTTATTCCTTTCCAGTACCTGAGAGATAATAACATGGTTAGAAACTGCCTTATCATGTCTAGTATATTCACTCATTTAATAATTTTGAATTCTGAAGTAACACTGCCACATTTATTCCTAATTTTGTTACTTATTGTCCAATGTTTGACAGATTCCTAAAATTCTCTTGTTTCAGTGATTTTATTAAGTATTGAGAATTTACATTTACATATCAAGTGTAGAGAACAGATGAGTTCTAATGTCCTTCAACTGCTGTCAGGAAACAACTTACCCAAAAGGATGTGCTTCTTTCTAACCCCAGTCAGTAGTGGCAGGAGTAACTATACATAGTTTTACTAATACTTAAAACAATTTTTCTGCTCAAAGAGGGCTGCCATATTTCGTTCCCAATCGCAATACCCTAGAGCCACCTTGCTATTCAGTACAGTCTTACAGTTCAGTAAGTTAATCAGCTCCTTTCTTATTCCATACATAGCAGATGGGAATAACATTCATTTATATATATATATAAATTCAGTATGTCTGGATTCTCAAATCAATATCTGTATTTGGAGTTCTTGCATGCATACTAGCCATAACTCCTTTCCATATGGCTTTTTTAATCCTCAGTAAATAAAGCTGCTTTGACAGTATGACATGTTAATATATGTGGGTTTTTTAAAATTTCACATATTGAAAATAGGTTGGGTTTTTTTATTTTCAAATTACATGACATCACTGTTACACACAGATTCAACATCTGACATAAAAGCTCAAAAAACCCAAAGAAATCTTGGAAAAGCATGAGGACTTACAAAAACAATCTATAAAATGGTGAGGTGATACAGTGGCAACTAAGTTGAAACATCTCATTTATCCTAACTCCTAGATGTGTTACGATCTTAACTCTATAAACGTGCAGTCACAAGCAGAATATGGATATTTAAAAGAAATAGCAGAACTCAGTGAAGATGGAGCAATAGTGACAGCAAACACTGTAACACTTCACTATCAAGAACAAAATTTTAACTGTTGTAATAGTTGCTAACCATCTCAGTTGAAATAGGTACTTTGTAATACTTGTTTCTAAATATTCATAGATCTCTGCATAGATATTTATAAAACCACTGAGCTGATTCACTTCAGCTGCCAAGACCATGCTCACTCAGTGCAGCTCCTTGTGCTTCCTGCACTGGACATTAAGATTCAGGTAGAAAGAGTCCTGTTGCCATTCATATTAAAATAGGTAAAATTTTAGTGCTTCAGGTGACTCTTTCTGTTACATGATACTCAAATTTTGGATGTCTTCCAATCAAACATTCCCACTAGCAGAGAGAGGGCAGTATGTGAGCCCATGTTTGGTTCATGCATTTCCTAGATGGCAGCAAACTCACAATCCCAGGAGCACACGCTGCATATGAACAGGCTAGCCAAACCCATCAAACAAATCTTTCCGAAACAAGAGGCAGTACAAGGAAACTAAGGGAGGCCCACGACTTTTGCTCCACCCTTTAGGTAACATAAATGAATCTAGCTGCTCATAAACCAGAGGCTCAAAGCAGCTCTAGCAAGAAACACAATGATGCTTATTCAAAGAAATGCAAAGGTATCAATTTTGGATAAAGTATCACACAAGCATGAAAAGGAACAATTTTACAGGAGAAATTTCTTTAAATGCCTCTATAATAAATGAAACAAAATGAACTCTGAAAATATGCTCAAAGTTTTGGATGTCTCAGGAAAAAAAAAATTCAGAGAAACCAGTATTTTGCAGGCAGAAGTTTATTAAGACTAATTTCTATTTGTGATGTCTCTCCTCAATCAGAAAGTTTTTCATCAGATAAATCAATATAGGCATATATGTGAAGGACAAAATAGTTTAGGAGAATTAAATTAAATTTATTGGCCTCACAAGACTTTGTTACCTTTCCTAATGCAGTTGATGTCCCACGGGCCACAGAGATAACTGTTTAGCAGCTTCAATACATTCTCTCTTACCTCTATGCCAGGAAAGCCATCTAATTTATTTAGAATTCTCTAGGCACAATATTTTTGTTTTTCTGATACCACGATGTAATTTCTTTCAGGTTTGTTAGTAATTTTTTAAGCTACAAACTAAGGAGGAAAAAATCTGTATGGCTTTGATTTATTCATCTTGTCATTCAAGGCTTCCTATGTAATTGCTGCACAGACAGAGATCAGGCTGATGGTGGGAAATAAACTACACGGATCAATTCTAGTTAAAGGTTTTAGAGCAAACACCACATCAAAGCCATGGAAAAGAAGTGGAAGACCTCTTTCCTCCCAGAAATGCACCTCCACATGCTGCAGGATTTACTATGGACTGTGCTGCAATATTCAGTAGGATTTTAGATCACTCTGGCTGTAATTTCCTACACATTACATATATATATTCACCTACACATTACTTATGTGAGCTCATTCATTTCTCTGTACACATATGTGCACTATACGCAGATATATCTCCTAGAACAACCTCAATCAATGTTCCAGAAAATATGAAATTCTCAAATAGTAGGAAAAAAGTGAACAGATAAACAAACTGAAGAAACCAGACTGGATATAGGTAAATAAGCAGAATAGCTATAGAATATATTCCTACAGCTGTCATGGTCTTGTAGCTACACTTTATTCTTAATTGAATCAGAGTTAAACTTCACACCATTACAAGTAAAGCCTCAAACTTGGAAGCATATCAGTTTCTTATTCTCTTCTTACGGTTCGTGTAATCTTTTTGTAGACTTTTTTTCGAATCTGAATAATTTCAATGCTCAAAATTAATTCATTCTTCTGTTCAAGGTAAAAAACTTTATAATTATGTGCTCTTTTTAATGCAATCTAAAGATGATAATAAAAAAAAGATGATAATAAAAAGAACAAAATACAAAATAAAAATTTACTAATGTAAATGTAATTTACCATCAGCGCACCACTCTCTGTCTAAACAAGCACTGAGACACTAAAAAAAAAATAGTGAAATAATACAATTTATCAGCTGGTAAATTAAATTTTAGAGGCATCAGCAGAAGTAGTTTGCACCACTCTTGGTTTATAATTTACTCTCATTATATTAAACAAGAGTGGGAGAAATTGGATGAGGAAGCTAATATATAAAAAAAATAAATCTGGCTTTTCTGTTCAATCATCAGTACTGCTGGTCCTTAAGAAATATGACTTTTTTGCTTTAATCTGTGAAGAAGAAAAATTTCCAAGGCAATACAAATTTAGTTAGCTGATACACACTGAAACTATTGCTTCAGTCATGCAAGAATTTAGGCTTTACTGTTTCTTTTACCTCTGTAAGAAATAAATTCTGAAGATTACATTTGTAGGAGGTTTTTTGTTTGATTTTATAAATTAAAATATGCAAAATAAGACCGTTCAAAGCTGAGTATCACACAAGGCTGTTAAAGACACTGGAACATACAGGAATACTATTATTCAGGTGTTCAAAATTTTACTCTGATATCAAGAAACAATGTCAGAAAAAAACAATGTTATATAAAATGAACATGTTTTCAATGCATACTTGTTCTACTGTTAAGTACTTGAGACTCTTGCAGCTACAGTATCACAATACAAACACATGGATTCATCCCTAGGACTGTATTGTGCAAAGTCAAATGCATTATTTGAGATTAATAACCTAATGGAATATAAATAACCGTATTGGCTTGTCTATATTTAAAACTGCTACAGAGACATATAAAAGTAAATGATAATCCTTAAAATACATACTTACTTCATGAATGTAGTACATGTGTACTCTTGAATTCTCAAATACCTGTTGAACATGTGCCTGATAGACAAATATTGATGAATGTGTTTCATTAGCAATCAGATGAGTCACTGAACAGCTCAGATCAATGATACACATAACCTCAGCAAATCAAACCAGGACTCCTAATCAGATGATTTCAAGTTAATTTACATTCTTCATAGGCATTTAAAGTGACATATTTTGAATATGGTGCTTATGTTTGACTTTGAAGACACTTCTTTTTATAACATATAGTTTTCAGTGCTAAGATCAAATAAACATCTCCACTTCTGCCTTTAAGTCACCCTAAGCCAGTTCCATTTGTATTGCTGTGACTGCAAGATGCAGTGACTGGGTTTTTGGGGATATTTACTTCCATTTGCATATTATTTAAAATAGTTGGCATCAACTTTAGTTCATCAGTGGTTCTGGTTTCTCTTGTTATATTTTTTTCTTTTAAGACTAATGCATTTTAGTACTGAATTAGTTTGAGATTCAAGCTCTGACAGTTTCTATTAGTGCTAATGTTAAGAAGAATGATTGCAAAATACAGGAAAACAAATACCTTGCTTTTTTCTTGCTGAAATTCTATCTGGATGTTGGTTAGTTTAGTTCGTAGCTCCTCATTAGCAGCTTGCAGGGCTTCAGTCTCCATGTCGGACTTCTCTCCCTTGGCACGACTTTTCTTTGACATAATTATTTTTCAAGTTTAAAATAAATTTTTTGCTGCACACTGAGCTACCAGCTAGTGCCTTCTGCTTTTAGCATTTAAGATTCATGTAGTGTTCAACAAAATCTTTCACACAAATCTCTGCCATCGTGGGAGCAGTCTTTCATATTCTGGAAGAAACAAAGTATTGGAAATAGAATTAGGTTGCAGCACTGAGCAGAATCTAACATTAGTCTTAAGATTCAGTTTTAAAGCACATTGAACATCCTTGTAGTACACATCATATTGCATAGTTTACTAGACTTTGAAAGGAATAGATCAGAAAAGAAGTTATACAATATTTCATCATCTTATCTAAACCCTATTCACTGTAATCTGATGTCCACAGAAATAAAACTCATTACAGTTATGATGAATACAGCATACAAACAGAAATCATATCTTATTCAAGATCTGACTTGGTCCATGCTCAAGATTCTCAAGAGGCACAGAGACAAACATAAATTAACTGAGACCAGTGCTGTTTCAGTGGGAACAGTTTATTTCCTGTAGTAATAAGAAAGCATTTCTTACCTACATGTTATCAGTTATAATTCATAACTGCATTATTTATAACCACCATTGAATCTCACAACATCAGGATATATGGAAAAGATTTTAAAAAAAACCAACATGGAAAACATTTTAAAATTACTTATTAAAAATATCATATATATAAATTGCTTATGTTCAGGGTCAATAACTTTGAAATTCTCTAATCAAAACAAAGGTATTTAACTTCATGCCTCTAATCCTAAAAAGCATTCAATTATTTAAATCAGCTTTATGTAACATTCAAGGAGAATATCAGTAGCAAAGAACTCTAATTCCAATAATTAGGAAATCCCACGATTAGTTTGCTTCATGAATGGTTATAGAAGCTTAATCTGTGGCTTTTTTTCCCCTCTCTGTTCCACTCTAAGAATAACCTGGTACTTCACAACCGAGCAACAAGTACTATCAATATGGAATTAGCTTCCAAACTCAAGTCCCTCTGTTCATTTTAATATCCACATAATTTTCATTATTAAATTGCTAACAAAGTAGAGAGGTTTCTATTTCAATACTGAACTACATTCCTGGAGTGTTTTGTTTCCAACAAAATTGCTGCCAAATTGCCTTCAAACAATAAGTTGCTCTTTCCAACCTACTTCTGCCTGGGAGTTATGTTGGAAATTGTATTAGAATGAAAACCACATGCATTCTTTAGCACATGCTTTCTAAAGGATTAGCAACCAATACCTCAAGCGTGTACAAACAAACACTATTTGGTGAGTTCAACTAAATAAATGTTTTAGTCTCCTCTTTAAGGACTGATAAACAGATACCAAGGAGTTAAATATCTTCCTCAAAATGACAAGTCAAATCAGATGAAATCTGTGAACAGAACTCAGGACACCAAGTCTGAATCTGTTTCACAGTATTCCCAGGGAGTTCTTTCCTTTCTAAAAAGTAACAAAAAAAAAGACTAATTATATGAAATTGCTAAAGTCACTTAAGTGAAGTAATAATTTTGCTTTCCATATCAGCTGGTTTTCCTTTCAAATTTAATAATCTATCAATTTATCCTATGCAATAAAATTTAATCTGTTCCTTAAATTCATTACAGTGAGCATTTTTAACATATAATTTAGAAAAAAACCAGGAAACTAAGTTAAATTTTAATTTTATTTATGTATTAAACCTATCTTACAAAACAAACACTGGTGCTACTGTGATTTTTACACATAATTGTTGACTCAAGAAAAATAAATTACCAATATCCTTACAGCAACTTGCAACAAAGAGCTTTACAGTGAGTAGAAGAAACTTCAGGGATTAATGTTCTTAAAGGAATTTCATGCTATTGATCTATGGAGTTTCTATGATGCTAAAGACTAAAGACTTATTAACCAATATATTTCATCCAAAATCCTTACCTGTGTGGAAAATTTGAGTTCAATAAGTTTCTAGTGTAATTTCCCTAGTAAATTTGTAAAGATAATCTAAAATAATATAGATGTGCAAATCCAATCCATAATGAAACCACAACATTTACAATGGTGGAAGGGGAAATGAATTGTTCTTTATGTCAAAGACTATCTGGAGTATTCCAATACTATTGAGGTATTATTCTGAAATCCTTACTAAAACAAAACTCCTGATGCAGCCAGATGATCTATGATTTAATTCAGTAGATGATTAACGAAGCTAAGGTAACCACAAACTTTCCTCACTGGCCTGGCTACATGAATTTTAACCTCATTAGATTCCTCCCCCAGCCCACTCTTCATTCCAGCTTGGAATAAAGAACATTTTAGTGCTAGATATTTTTGCTTCTCCATCAGTAAAATGAGAAAGTGAAGTAACTCTGCTTGATGTAGGTATACATGACATCCAGAGAAACAAAAACAGATATTTGAAATGTGGTGTTTAGAAATCACCGCATATATTTTATTCAGTAGCAATAGTATCTCCTAACTGTACCATGTTCCCAAGCATATTATGAAGGTATTAGACTATTAATATGAACTTCTAAACTTATATTTATGAATTTCAGGGGATGGCCTGTCTCCAAAGTCCTGATCATGTAAAATACTCCAGCACCCAAAGCCTTTAAATCAGGTCCTACAGTAAGGTACCAGAATAATGATGTTGTCTAGCTTTGAAAATGTGGGGATCTAAATACAGTATACACTATTTAAAGGTGCTCAAATTGCATTTAGCACTTAAATTAGCCTTAAAAATGAAGTGGTCAGCACTATTCTTTGACGTACTCTTATAAATCTAAAAAAAAGGGAATCTCAAAACATTGTTCTCAATCTTTTTCTTGTAACTTGCAACACTTAAAAATTGTACCTCTAAGGTAAAATAAGAGTTTATACCCAGAACCTGAAGAAAATCACCCTCTTCTCTTATGGGCATTAAAAATAAGACCCAAATGAAAAAAGACAACCCACAACCCAAAAGAACCCATCAATCTGCTTTGGTGGACACAGAAACATTTCCACTTTTACTCTTCCCTAGATACATCTTCTAGCCTATTTCAAAAGCAGGAACTATAGCAACACAAAACCATTCTATGCAATCAGAGAGTCAGAAAGCCCAGACACAGGAAGGCTACAGCAGAATAGCATGCATCTTGATTCCCAAATGAAAGGGTTAGAACCAGTGAGTGCCTAGATTCCCTTCTAGCTGACTACCCACATTTGCTCTTTGGATAAAGCTCAGGATAAAAAAAAAAAATTATGGAAAAAAAAATTAAAAAATTACAAAAAATCCCAAAACTTGCAAACTCACTGAGAAAAAAAGAAAGAAAAAAATATTCTACTCTGACAAAACTTGATCTTTACTAACCAAGAAGTTTCAACCACTATATCTTAACAAGCCACTATATGTCAGCTGTCGTAAATGCAGTGGACACAGGTACAATGTTAACTTCAGAAGTAACTGCCAGTTCACTTATGTTATATTTTAAAGAATAGTCATAATCAACCAGAGACTATATGGGAAATACAATGTTCATAACTACCACTGCCCAAGGCACATTTCTCACAAGCTTCAGATGACCTACATTTCCTGCTTCAATTCTCAGTTCTATGTAATAAAACATGACTGAATGGATAAAAGCAAAAGTGTCTCTACAGGATGCAAAACAATACTTTTCCCATCAAAAAAATATAAATACAGATTATCATAATAATTTTCAAAGTATATCACAGATTAGTCACATCTTAGATACCCATTCATTAGCTACCTACAGAGATAAATCTATTTCTGTAACAGTAGAGCTTTTGAGGATTATTTTAAGTCCTATCCCACTTTGGGAAATGCAGTTTCCTTACAGTGGAACACTTTTTTAAGTGCCACTTGCGGGTTTTTTTGGTGGATAAAAACAAAAACATCTTTATTACTAACTAATAACTGCACATTCATTTTTGCAGATTCACAGCCTGCAGTCCTGAGCCATTCTTGCTTTAATAACAATAACTACATGAAAAGCAATCACCAGGAAACTCTTATGTATTTTTAACTGTTGTTTTGCAGAAACATCTCATCTCACAATCTTGCTGAGCAAAGTTGAACAGGGGTAACTTCTTAGCTTTGTAGAGATTCCACTGTAGCATGAGTTAGGCTTTTATGACACCTGACTCAGAAGGTTCTGTAGCAGGTGATACCCTGAAGATTAACATAAACTTTTTAATTCAGTTAGCTCTTCTGCCAAGGATAGTAATTGCTTCCATTTTTTTTTTCAATGGCACCTCAGAAAATCCTGAGATTCTGTATCTCCACAGTTTTTCAGAAAATTCCCATTGTTCCCAGGAATCAATACCTGTGTTTTAACATCCCATCACAAATCAGTGTCTTCCAGGTCCTCACGGGGCAGTTAACAGAACAAGAGTTTGGCAAGTTTCAGAATGAATTTCATCAGAGTATTCATTTTCATTCCAGTTAATTTGTTGTCTGCGTCACGTACGCATCTGTTAAAACACATGCAACTAAAATGTGTTTCCAAGTCACTGCACACCACATGCACACAAAAAAAATATAATTTGTAAGAAAATCAAAGTATATCAAACTCATTTAAACCCTATAGACACCTCAAACATGTGTATCTACTACAGACAACCATATAACAATAAATTATTTTTGATTGGTACTACTGCAGTCCACTGGATAGAATTCAGTATATTAATGTCCTCATCGTAGACAAAAGACATAAGCAGACGACCCAAAAAAGAACCTATCTCTTATTTTACAAGAAATTATCACAAGTTAGTATACAGTAAAAGGGAATACTAGAGCTAAAGAGAAGAAGGCCCAAGGAAGAGAAGGAATAGCTCTCCCTCCACAACCTTCCAAACCCAGCTGTGTTACAGAGTTAGAGACCTTTAGGATGCTGGGTTAACTAGAACACAGAGAGGTAGCTCTAGGCAGAGATGTTCCTTGGCTCCCTCTGCCAGTTCCTTTCTCTTGAGCACACACAGAACACCTGATAAGATGCTTGCAGTCTAGAGCAATGTTATGTCCAGCCTCCTACCCTTCTGACTGTAGCCTGGGGTTGATGCAGGGAGATCCCTGGGCTTTCACTGAGAAGCAGCACTTCCTTAAAAGAAGAGTATTTAAGGGGAAAAAAAAAAAATCAGGGTAAGAAGAAAGGACAAGTTGTAGCATTTTCCAGTTAGGGCTAGAGAATAGCAAATACAGAGACACATTCCAATATCTTTATTCACTGTCACTGACACCCCACAGATCCTGTCAAATTTAGGCTTTTGGTTTATACTGCACCCCTCTTGTTTAGTTATTTCCCCCCATTTTTGCATTAACATTCCTTTCAACCTTTTTCGTTTTGCTGGGGTTTTTTTGTTGGGTTTTGTTTTCTTTTTTTTTTTTTTTAACCATCTTTATTATTATTTTTATTGTAAGGGACTAGAACAGTTAAAACCTGAAGCTGGAAAAATGAAAAATTTGGGGATAACAGCTGTGTAGAAAATCAAGACAACGGACAGTCTTGGGGAGAGAGGTTCAGGAGAGAGGTGGAACTCAGTAGGAGAAGAACTGGGGTAGTCTAACACTTTACTGAATGTTGAATATTTACCTTATTAGTTTGTAAATCAATAGGATAAACTTGAGAGTTCAAGTAGGCATAAGGAGGAGAAAAGTCATATCTGGATATTATCTAGTTACCAGCTGAATGTTAACAGAGGTGATATGATTTTATTCCACTGTTTCTGATCTCAATAATTACTGTGTGAAATTAATGGCCTTTACTAAACTTGCAAGCTACCTGGTAGTATGTCAGCCAGCCCACATTTCCACCTTACTGCTCCATGGCAGAAGAATTACACAGTTATGTGCAGAGCAGCACAAACATCTCAGTCAGCAAAACAGAAAAAATTATAACACTGAGTAGGTTAATGACAAAACTTCCTCATCTACCAAGAGGCAGCTTAACTTCGAAAAATGTTCTCAATAAAATCAGGACTATTAGCCAAAATTAAGATGTCAGCCTGTTCTAGTAACAGAGGAAGGCTGATAAAAGAACATGCTTTAATTTTTCCAAAGATGACATCATGCTCCACTTTTAAAGCCAAATCATTTGGTTCCTGAGATCAAAATAAATATATATGCTACAGAGCTGGCAGTGCTCCAGCTTAAATTTTGAAAGGTCACAGAATTCCCAAAAAGTATCTACAAGCCCTCAGGAATTTAGGGCCTCAAATTTACGTTTGACTGCTTTATCAAGGACTCCCACTCAACTTCAATGTTCTTGAAAACACCCCACATTCAAATCTAATTTCAAATCTAACTGGATGATGATAATAATAATAAATATTATTTTACGGGCAATACAGGGACTAAGACTTGATGGATTTTGGTTCCATCTACAGTTCCGTCACAGATTCCTTGTATGACCTTGAACAAATCACTTAATCTCCTAGTAAAATAGGTATTACTCTTGCCTACCTCAGAAAGATATTCTGAGGACAGTATAAAAATACGAGAGATTGAATAGAGGCTATGACAAATGAGGCTTATGAGAATCTAGCAAGAGTTTACAATTGTTAGTTGGCAGGAATCATCAAATCTAGTGTCCCATGGAACTGCAATTCCCTCATAAGATCTGTTAACTTTCTTATAACAGTGCTCTGATAAGCAGCCAGCTAACTGACATTTCAAGTACTGATGTTTGAGTGAATGTTCATTGGAGCAAATTGAGTTTAAGTCATTCTGGTTACTGAGGCAACTCTGTCACCTAGGATAATAATATTTAAACTGGATATTTCTACCAGACAATAGCTTTCTTTCCTAAACTCTTTAACTTCCAAAACGGAGCAGCTTAAAACTACAGCCAGTAAAATGCTCATCTAGATACTAACACAACAAGAGCCTGAAGACAAACTTTCATTTCCTCAGTTTAAACAGGACAGGGACAGGCACGACAAAGTGCATGGGAAGTGCAGCGTAGAAACTTCATGAACTAAAGACTTTCTTTGTGTCACCCTCTTCCAATATTCACAAACTGAAAATGCTTCACCACCATGAGAAGACTACCAATAAAATACACTTCTGTTAACTGCCAGCAAATTTGATTCAAACTGTGCCAAGCTTATTGGAAAGGTTGTTGCCAAATTGGCCACCAGGAGTATGAATTGGCTTTCTTAAGATGCTTAGCATTGAATGTGTTGGCCATGAAGAAAGACTTCAGAGAACGCTTTTATCCAGGTACATGTAACAAAACCACGCTGTTAAGGATAGCATCCCTCAGAATGTTAAAAAACAAAGACACGTTCAATAATAATTCAGCTTAAAAAGAGAGAAAGGTGCAATTAGATATAAACACAAATCTCTAGAATTACTCTGTGAGAAGTCACTATAGACCACGAGACTGACTGCTGCTCAGATTAGACTGTCCCAAAGTATTTTGAAGCTCAGAAATTAATCAATGCACAAAAGTATATCTCTATAAAAATAAATAAATAGATAAATAGTTTCCTACATTTGAAAGAATGCTTAGATACAGAACAGAGATTACTGCACACAGTTTTGAGCTTTCTAGTAAGAAATTTATGGGGGGGTATCCAACTTATGTGGGCCACAGTATTGCTAGCAGTGTATCTCAAACTGCTGAACACTGTCATAGTCAGGTTGTTTTGGTCACTTAGGGGAATTAAAAAGTGATTTATTGTTCACTCCGAGGGAAACATTCTTATCTGTTTTACTTATATAACTTTTCCTTCACCTGGAAATCAAGTTTTCACTTCAGTATACTGTTTCGGAGAGCAGCCCATGGAGATGGTATAGTGTTTTACATTAAGTTGTGGCCAAGACCTATTACCTAAAGCTTATAGGAGTCCCTGTGGTTGAATGAAAGAGGTTTATGTTTCATTACTTATGAATACAACCTCCTTCTTCCAATGGTGCCTGCAAAGAAGGCTGTTCTCTGCAAATTCTAAACGGTTCTGTAAATCATTTTTGACCATGGACAAAAAAAATCTTCATTCAAGTTGCATTAACACACAAATAGGATACAAAAAGAATCATAGAATAGTTTCAGCTGGAAGACACCTTCAAGATCATCAAGTCCAACCTTATTCCTAGCCATATCAAAACCCACTAAACCATGTCCCTAAGCACAACATC
>WTSP01023064.1:0-16541 GCA_025331215.1 Actenoides lindsayi
AGTTTTAATCCATTCCCTCTAGTCCTATCACTGCCTGACAGCCTAAAAAGTCCCTCCCCAGCTTTCTTGTAGGCCCCTTCAGATACTGGAAGGCCACAGTAAGGTCTCCCCAGAGCCTTCTCTTCTCCAGACTGAAATATTTATTTGATTTACTTCTGTCCTGGGTAAAAACCAGCCTTAAAGAACTGCTCATGTAAATGAGACTTTGACTGCACCTGCCAAGCTTCTAACTAGATGAATACAGTAGCAGCTAAGAAAACAGAAGCAGTAGATGAACTTTGCAAAGCCAGCAACATCTATATAATAATTTCCTCAGACTTTTGAAGTGATAGACCAAAAGGTGATAGAAACCTCATGACACTGCTTATTTGGCTTGTATATGGAGAAAATTGTCCTGGACCTATGTAGTTGGTGAGGTAATTTGCAGTTTGTGTCAACAGTTCAGTATGGAAAGTAATAAATAGTAGAGACACTAGCCCCATGTGGAGGGGCAAGAGGAAGAACATAAACATTCATGCACAGATACCTGACATCATGTGAAAGTCTGGAGTCCAAAGTGGAACTGCTACACACAGGGGCCAACCTGCCAGACACGACTGTGCCGCTTCCAGTGGCTAAAATAAGTGTCCTGTCCCCCAGAGTGCATGCTGGCAGGCTGAATTGGACCAGGGTGGTTGAGGCCTGATTTCTGCAACTGACTGAGAGTGTTACAGGACAGAAATCACTGTTTGCCTGCAGTACATACCCCATTTAACAAAACCGGAATTTTATCTTACTCAATGTAGGTTGTACCTACATCCCAGAGTAGGTTCTGGTTTTGTGTCTACTCCACCTAAATTCCCTTTAGCATCTTCTCTAGAGAAGAAAGTATCCTTTTTTTTCCAGACTTTGAGAAATAACAAGTTTCATGATTAACTCTGAAGGGCATTGACTAACATCCTTTCACAAAGGAAAACCTTATATTTTAGCATGCATGTTAGGTGAAGCAGATATCAATATTCGTGATAGAGCTAGTTAGAAAATGTCTTTTTGCTGGATAAATACGGTCTTCCATCTGCTTTTGCTTTTCTTCCAAAATACCTCTAGAATGGCCTGGAGGTGGGCAGGGAGTTCAGCAATTAGTTTTCCACTCAGGTATTTTCACTTTCTTAGCTTTGTAGAGCTAAAAAAGCTAGACAATTCCACTATCTGTCCCACTCGCTAGTGCTGTCCAACCATTGCCACCCAGGTGTAATGGTACATAGATCTCATCTGGGAGGTCAAGGTCTGAGATGACTCACATGTGCCAGGCCATTGCTGTTTCCATTCAGACTGCACTATTATTGAGACTGCAGCTTACTGACAAAAACTTGCCTTGCTGTTAGTCAAGGAGCCAAGTTCCCTAGGGAACTCAGGAACCATAAATCAGTTTATAACAGCCTATCTGCTGCTTACACAGGTTTTAGATCTCTTTGTTCCGGTTGATATGTTCCACTGTTTAATTTTACATAGTTCAGTTGATTTTGTGACACATACACACACAGCTCCCCCCTAAAAAAAAGCAAAAACTATTGAAGGAAAAAGAGGCTTTGTTTACTTAATTTCATGGGAACCCCCACAGCTTCCAGTTCCCAAAACACAATGAAAGTACAACATTGCCATTGTTGTGTGTTAATATTCTTGATGGAGTTTAAATCCCAAGGGACTGAATTCCCCTATTCCAGGGGAACCTGAAATAGTGGGGAAAATGGCAGCTATTTTCTTTCATAAGCCTGCCCATACTATGGTAACTAATAGAAATAATCTTTTCTTCTATTTTAGTATTTTTCCCTTTGGTGTTGCAGTAGGAATGGTGAAGCCTTTTCCATCAGTGTTGAGTACCCTCCCCCCCATGATGAGGGACATAATATGATCAGACACAGCCCTTTACCACCTCAAAAGATAAATCATTGTTCTCAACCTTGTAGCTTTGGTTTTCTTACTGCTGAAACCAAACAAGTACCTCATCTGGCTAACATCAAAACAAAAAATGTTGCAGTGGATTTGTTCCCTGTTATGACTTGTCCACACATTGTGTTGTCAAATATGAGGAGAGGCTTCCTTAGTTTAAAGAATTGACTGATCTGTCTTTGCTTTAAGTTTTGTTGATGACTCAGATGGTATTCCTTTAGTGGTGAAATCTGCATGCAATGTAAAGGAGTACATGCAGTGATGACTAGACAGAAATTAACCTATAATATGCTCACTTGCAGATCAAGAAGTTTGTAAGTGGCTTGACTTTACTTTTAGATGAGATTGAGTTAAAGAAGGCAGAGTTTCATTATGAGGAACTTGAAAAGGTCGTAATTCTAAATCTGTAAAAACAGTAGAAACAGCAATCAAATAATTTCATCCATTTACAATAGCGATAGACCATTTCACTCCAATTTAGTTCTCTTCCCAAAATTCCTCAATATTTAAAAAGAGAAAAAAATCACAAAGTTAAGTAGCTCATTCTTATGGCTCACGTTAAATGTTTCATTTTCAGGTAATTGAATTAATCATTTATTGGGTTAGAAAACTATTTTTCAGCCTGGGAATTATTGCTTTCTAACCTGGATCAGTAACAATACAGTCAGACAAGTAACTTCTATGTAAAAATACAGCAAGTTCACTCTTTCCAGTAAGCACATGCACTGAGATGATATGTTTTGAAATAGCTCTATTCAAGGCATCAGAGTGGTAGCAACATAAAACTAATGCAATTCAAAGCACTCAGACCTCAGCTATCTTACCAAAATTGTTGTAGATTTCTCTTTCATTCCCTACTCCTGCCTTTTCTTCAGATAGGTGTGGTACTAGCCACATGTGAGGCCACTGAGACTACCTGAGTGACTGAGTGACACCATACGTATAGTAACTGTTTATAGTTATGCTTCCTAGCTCTGGTCCACCTTCCTTTAGAGAATGCTAGATATTTTATATCAGCTTTACCATATCTAGTTAAACTCTTATTCTCCTTAAGCTGACAAAGTGAATTGATTTCCATCACTCCTCTTTTAAGTCTTTAATCAAAACCTGTTTCAGACATTCCATTATTTCCTTTGGAAACCACAGTGGTTTTGCTTATGTTTAATTTCTTGATAGATCTATGTAGGTGCTGAGATAACACTAATTCTAGTTTTTTTAAAATTCCCCAACACTTCAAGACTTCTGTGGAAAAGGTACAATTTAAGTCCTTCATGAGGAACTTCACTGATACCTATATCATTCCATATGCTTATTGCATTCAGGGCATCATTCAAGCCTGTATAGGAATTATGCGCAATTTACTCACCTAGGGCAATAAGATGCTTCTCTCTCAAAAAAGCTCTCATTTGCAGTTATCTAAACTTTATCCAGATCCTCTGCTCAGATGTAAGCCTCCAGCTACACGAGTAAGGATGAAATGAGGTTTTCTTGATACAGTATTGGAATTTTCTCTGTTAGAGGCAGTGTCACATAGCTGCTTTTTTTCCTCACACCTGAAAAATGGACCATTATATGACTGCAGCACAAAAGGCTAGGTAGCACCTATCTATGTCAGCTCCAGAAAAATAAGTGGTTTCTGCAAAATAGAAGCATACCATATTTTGAAAACATAAACTGCTTTACAACAAACCCTGGGACGCGGCAGAGTCTTCATTGAAAATTCAAACATTCAGAGTGCAGACTACAAAACATTGGATCAAATAATTATATCCTTAAAAAAAAAAAATAATTTAATTTGTTTACTATTTCTAAGTCTCTGCCTTTGCTCAATCAGAAACAGAATTCCCATATTTTTCTAGCTATCTTGCATATAAGTAGTTCCAAAAAGTTGAAAACAGATTTCTGCCTGCTTTCAGCACAGCTTGTTCCAAGCTTCCCAAAGAAATTAATTACCAGTCTTTGATATTTCAAAAGTTCCTCATATAGCATGTGTCATACCTCACATCCATGACATGCTTTCATCCAGGAGATGTGATGGATTTTACAATGTCTAAATCTTCATGCCAGAAGCTGGAGCTGATTTTTAGCCTCCTTTTCCTCATATTTTAGATAGTTTTGACTAACCTTTTACTAGGAAAACAAAGGGAAATTCGGCAGGGATTTTTATTTCTGTCATTCTGAGGCATATAAATGGAATATATATGAAGAATATAGATACAAAAGAATAAAGATATTGTATGCAGCAAATTATAAGGGAAGTCATGCCACTTAGGTAACTTCTGGAGCTGGGATTTTCAATTGCAAGTTTATTCTAAATTGCATGGCACTGAGCCACGGAAGATGAAATCTTAAACAGGAGGAGATCTTAAACAGGACCCACTGAACAAAAGTAATTCTCAGAGATACTATCTACATTTGAAAATCCTAGGTGTTAACAGCTGCAGTGATGGTATTTTGATTTCAGATTGTTCCGATATTGGCTTTGAATATACCTTTTCATGATGACAGAGTTGTATTTTTGAATGCCACATGTTTGTTTATTTATTGGGGGACGGAAGCTAGTTTCCAACATTCATGCCTCAAATTCAAGCAAGGTCTGTGGATATAACATTGAGACTAATACAGACTGTGGTTGTCACAAATTTGCAGTTGAGAATCTGGACCCAAATAGAAAGGTAGCAAATAGCCCGCATTTGTCATTTGAGAGTGAGTAATGTAGTAAACCATCTGATATCCTAAATACAGAAGACACCACGGTGAATGGATGCATTCGATGAACATGGAGCTATATTTAGTTATTTCCATATACCAAACAACAGAGCTGACATGCCACACTAACACAACATCTGTTCCACATTGAACTGCTGATGCTTCCACTTTAATCTTCTGTGATTTTAAAAGACATTTAAGAGAAAAATATGGAGGAGAATATGTAACAATTTTAATGTCCTTGCTAAAATTCATATGGAGGGCTGCACAAAATCCATTAGGTTTAAGTGTATTGAATGTAAGCATAGAAGGTAAAGAAAACAATGGACTATACCATTCAGATTGCAGATGGAGCAGAATAATATATAAAAAATTGCTCAACTAGAAAAAAATAAAAACCCTTATCTCTTGACACTGAAGAATACATAGGCAGTAAGGTTACCATCTACTCTTCCCTGCAGTAAAAAACATCCAACTCTTTTGAAGTCATTGGGTATTTGTGTATGTGGCACAGCTATAATTTTTCAGGATTTGTGATGGTTTAATTCAGTCAATAATCCTTTTATAATTTTACCACTACTAGTTATTGAAAAAAAGTACCTGTCAGATTTTGTAGACTAGTGAATTTTAAAACAAGCTAACCTCATGCTGAACTTCAACTGGCATATAATACCTAATCATGGTTACCAGCTAGCCCAAACTGCAGAAATCTTTGCCTATTTACATAAAGGAAACACAGAATTAAGTATAAATTAAATACAAACACAACTGTATTAATTTCATGACTTGTTCTTGCCATGTGTCAGTTCTCCCCATTCAGTAAAAGGTAACACAGACAGAAACTCTCCATGCCAGAGGGAAGTAAAGAGGCAAAGAACGAGGAGAATTATATGGAATATTGTATGGAATATTGACATTCCAAAACACAGATTGTCCAGAGCAATATATCACCAACAAATGGTTGTATATGTAACTAGATGAGAAAAGCTTGCTTGCAGCAAAGAAAAGGTACAAGTTGCGTTTACAGTGGTTGTTAGTTGCTGTACAGTTTTGATTAAACTTTGCTGAGGAAATGAAACTCCATAAAGGTGCAAAAGAATAGAAGATAAAAGGAAATTGTTACAAAAGTGCAATAGGTACAAATTATTTTGCTTGTAGGAGTATTGGCACATTTTAGAGGAGTCTTTAGGTGAATATGGCATGAAATTCATTTCAAAAATGTGGGAGTGAAGCACATGTTTCCACTGGCAGTATGGTATACGGGTTGTTCCCCAGAAAAATCTGAAGCCTGCCTGGAAGAGCCTATAGGGTTTTTTGTCAGTTCTATCCTTTCTTTTCCGAAAGTACAAAATGTCAGAGGTAATCTTGCAGCTCAGTGAATCAAATAGTAGCACAAACTGTTCTGAAGATTGCAAAAGATATATTTTGTCTCTATTCATCCACCTCACCCATCCACTTCAGTGATTTAAGTATTACCTACCTCACAGTGACAGAAGAAAACATGAGAAATTGTAATTCTTTGTTAAAGCTCTGATGAACTTTGCATAGGCAATGAAGAGGCACACGTAACTACATTAGCTAAGTAACCAGCTATGGATCTTGTCCTTTTCTGGAAGCCTCTCACAACTTCATTTCATCAGATATTGAAAGTCTTATCACCTTGCAGGACTGAACTGCAAGATGTAGGTTTTTTCCCATTTTTTCCCAGTAGGAAGAGAACAGAAAGACAGTTAATTTCCCTCTTTTTCCATTTCAAAGCGAGTTTTCTATATGTATAACTTCAATTCAATATAATGTAAACACAGCTGAACAAACCAAATCCTTCATATCCCAAATTGCCTACAAAACAGAAACAGACAAAACAGGAGAGGTATAACACCTGAATGATCCAAGACACTAGAGACCCACTGAGACCCTTGAGACCTAATCACACAGAATCACAGAATCATTTAGGATGGAAAAGACCCTTGGGATCATCATTCCTTACAAACATTTCCTCCATACATTACTGTGAAAAAAAAAAAAAAAAGAAGCCAACTGAGTTCCTAACCCTAACAGCACAGCACTGATACTATAATGTGATGCAATTTATTTGCTTATTGTATTTATATATCATCCACTTACTCAATGCATGCAGCTCTGAATTCTGTTCATTGTACAAGCTGGACATGGCAGGCAAAGATGTATTTGTATTAAAATGTATCAATATTGGTGGGAGCATTTTCCTGATATTTCCCTACCTCAGAGCTGAGAGCACTGGGTAGATCTATGGAAATCCCATAGTAAAGTCCTGGGAGGTCATGCTTTAGGGGAGAACATGGATCAGAACTACAGAGTACATTTCTATGCTTCAAATAAAGTGCAAAAGCCCCATTGTCAAAGTTGTCTGAAATCCACAGGGATCACTGAACTGAGCTCAAAGGGGTTTGGATCAATCCCAAAATGGCTACTTACATCAGTGTGAAATTTCATGTCAGATTTGTCTCTTGTCTTCTGTTTTTCATAAGAAATAGCTTATAAACACTTGGGAAATATTGGAAATCTTCCTGTAGATACCAGTAATGTACTTACTAGGCACATCACTTTTTACCTGTATGAGGTGTAACATTTATGAATCTTACAGAAACATTGCCAATTTGGATTGTATTTCAGATTCTTTAGTCAGGGAATAGTATTCATTTCATAAATACGGAAGGTGTCATATCAAACTGCTCTTCTTTTTATAATGAGAATATCTAACATAATATTGATAACTTTCTGGAAAGGAACTCAGACTTTGCTGAAGAAAAGTCCTACTTCTGAAGTAATATATAAAGTTACATCCTCAGTGTGCTCCAACACAATTCTGAAAGAGAAATCTTTATAAAATACAGTAGATATGAGGTAAAATATCATACTTTGCTTTTGAATTTGCTAGGCTTCTTGGGTTTGAGTTTTCATTTTTATTATAGTTTGTGAATTACTGAAAGGAAGACAGGATTGAAAGTATTTCAAATTACATAAAAACAATTATGTAAATACACAATCCCAGTCTAAACTGAAGACTACAAGAATAATCACATTTGGTCCCTCTCATGTTAAGATTGCAATACCTTATACCTCTACCTGATAAAAATGTTCTCCCAAATACTTTTTAGTTTGTTCATGCTATAAAGGTAAAACAATTTAAGACTTTTAGTCTAGCAGAAAAAGCCACCAGTCCTAAAGCCTGCTGTAGACAGATGAGCACACTCAGACAAAGCACTATTTAAAAGAAGAGCTGTTCAAAACTCAGCATCATGATTTGGGGCGAGACATCAGCGGTTGTAAATCATTGCCATTCTTGAAAGTAATTTACATCAGCTAAGAGCCTGGCTGGAAAAAATTGTTTGTGTTTAAAACCTTTCCCTCTGTCTTTGGGTTATGAAGCAAAGTACAAACTCTAAGCAGCAACGTCCCTTGTTCTTCCCATTATAAGCTTCTGATATCAATGATTTCCACTGGCTTCCATCCAGAAATACAGCTCAGGATGTGTTAATGTAAAACACAGCTCTCATTTGTTAATCACAGTTTCAATGATCAGCACTATTAGCAATAAATTATATCCAGTTTGTGGGCAGAAGAATGAGAATTTGCAAACAAGATGCATGTTGAAAGTTTCGCTGGGAGCTAGCTGAAAAGTTAGAAATGAAACATAAGTACTTTCTGAGACAAGATCCTCTTCATCTTGATGTTTCTTAATATCCAAAAAACAATTTGAGGTGCTAAGACTGCAATATGTTGCCAAAAAAAAGCTACTGCTTTTTTCATCGTTACTATTAATTTTGGACTTTTATTTTATTTTCCTTCTGTGGCTTTTTGTGTCCTTCAGTTATCTTTGTCTTTCACTGTCTTTGTCTCCTTAAGACTGTAATGTCTTCAGGACAGGAACCATTATGTAACACTTTGCAGCTTCATTACTTACCACTCTCTGGCCCTGACCATTACCTACAATTATGTATGTTACATGTATTATATAATGTCAAGACTAATTCTCCATCAGAATGTTTTGGTGCTTGCTATTTCAAGAATAGTGGTAACTCCTGCACATCACATTTTTTCCCCCACGGCAGTGAGATCACCATGATTACCTCTTCAAGAAGTTTGTCCAGGTTTCCATTTTAGCTCTGTCTGTCCCATAACAAGGGCAATAATGCCAGAGCCACACTGTAGTCCAAAATCCTTCACTCTGAAAAATATGGTTTTGCTCGCATTGCAGTCAAGTTTTGATCAGCCTCTCAACTCATTAGTTTTTTCTGTCATATCTCAACACCTGTAAGTGCAATGATTCCTTATGCTGTCACATGTGTGGAGGGACAATGGACTGCCAGGTGGTATAGCTTTTGAAATAGGTCTTCCTGTCCCTGAGGATGACTTGTTGTGAACATGGTTTTATGACTGACTGTGAACATCTCCTGAAAGCATCAAAATGGAAATTCCTTTTGTGTTTTGAAGTTTTAGCTTTGGGGAGTTTAAGCATTTGAACCAAGCCAGATGCCAAATACTCTCAAGGGGAAATAACCACATATACCTTTGGATTCAAATTTTGTGAAGGGAAAACATTTTACTGGATCAAGACTATAAAAAGGGAGTTAAATCTGGAATGCAAATATGAAATATGCAGTACAGGTGTGTATGTTGTTATCATTCTCAGATATACTTTAAAAGTATATTAGTAATTTGACTCAGAATCATAGAATCAGGGAATCACAGAATTGTTAAGTCTGGAAAAGACATCCAAGATCAAGTCCAACCTTCTACCCAACATCTCCATGACCACTAGACTATGTCCCAAAATGCCTTATCTACATGTGTTTTGAACACCTCCACCACTTCCCTGGGCAGCCTGTTCCAATGCTTAACTGCTCTTTCAGTAAAGAAATTCTTCCTAATATCTAAACTGAACTTCTGCTGGCACAACTTGTGGCCATTTCCTCTTGTCCTGTCATTAGTTACTAGGGAGAAGAGGCCAACACAAACCTTACTACAACCTCTTTTCAGGTAGCTGTAGAGGGCAATAACGTCTTCTCTCAGCCTCCGCTCTTTCAGGCTAAATGACCCCAGCTCCCTCAGCCTCTTGTCATAAGATATGTTGTTTTAATTAGACTGATTCTGGGTTTGTGTGCAATTGCAGAGCATATTTCATTCAGTTCTAACACTTCCTAGACTAATCCAGTCCTTTCTGCTCATAGGAAATTATGGAAATTCTGAAATTTATTAAATCATGTCTTGAGCAACATACATAGATGTTTTTGTATAGCTCTATAAACCAAGCCTGGAGAAAAGTAAATAAAATTAACCAATTACTTTAATCCAAGATTTTTCCTAAAAAAAATCCAATTTAGATCAATCAGCTCTGAGCAACCTGATCTAGTTAAAGATGTCCCTATTCACTGCAGGGGGCCTGGCCTAGATGACTTTAAAAGGTCCCTTCCAACCCAAAACATTCTGGATTCTTTGATTCTATAAATGCAACATGTCTGGCCAAATCTTTGAATAGGAGAAGGTATGTAATTTAGGGATTACATTGTAATAGAATGTGCTACTCAAAAAAAAAAAAAAAAAAAGAGGATTCCTCCTATGCCAATTAAATTTCTGTACTAACCTTGGGTAATAATGATCATCTAAGATGGGGATATACAGACAGTCTTCCACTGTTTTTAGTGAACAATTCAGGTAGTCTGTAAATAAGAAGGCCTCAAAATAGTCTTGTTTTGAATGTGTCATATGTCTTGATACAGTCAGCTGACTTCATATACTGCTTGAAGGAGGCTAGTCAGATTTCCCGCACAAGTAAGCTTGTTCTGAGGGTCTGGACCAAATTAGCAGAATGTAATTTGGTCTTTTGCATAGTCTTCTTTGCTGGTCATCTCCTATAAAATAAATGCAACATAAAGGGAAAGCCCCTTGCCTCTAGTTAGTGTTTTCTTTGACTAATTATCTCAACACAATCTCACCTTCTGTTTTGCAAGAAGCTTCATTTTGTATTCAAATAAAGAGACACAGAATACATATTTGCATGGCATTGTTTTGCTTCCAGCAGTAAAACCAATAACTATAATTCACTGTCACATACTACAGCATGAATATAGTAATTTAATTATTCCACATCAGGTGATGCCTGATTAAGAGTTATTTCACCCAGTCTATGATATAAACACAGGTTTTGTTCAGAAGACTTTTTGTTCACATATTTGTTGAAACAGAACAGCATGGGAAATGCTTATCTTTACAGGATTTGTTCAAGAAAACAATGGTCTTGGAGATAATGCACTATCTATCAAACTTGGTTATACTGCAGGGAGCAATAAAAAAAAGTAGTTGTTTGAGCTGATAAAGGAGATAACATATTGAAATAATCATTCTTTTGTTGCTTTACTTCCCTGCTAACTCCATTAGGAGAAAAACTTCCCCCTTATAGTAAATTAGTATAGGCTACTGTGGGTAGCCCAGTTCTAAGTGCAAGTCTGGCTTTTTGACAAAAACACACAATCAGACACACAGAAAAACTGAGTACTTTGAATAGGGATTCAATCAATGGGATGTTCCTATCTTTATCTATAGGAGAACTATAGTTAAGACATCTGATAAAGCTGAAAAGATTCCATCTTCCTGGAGTTTAATCCATTTAGAATTAGTTTTCATACTGAGACAGAGGCCTTATTTCTTTTCTAACTTTGTGCTAAAAGGAAACAAGTAAGAAAACAAGTGTTTGTAAGTATTGATTTTCTTTCAACATGTTTTCTTACAGCCACAGAGCTACCCTTTCCATTTTAATGAAACACAACGGAAATTATATTGTGACAGTGCTGTTGTACTGTGGGGGGTTTTTCTTGGTAGGTTTTTTTTTGAGCCTCCTTGGATTTTTAGGTCACCTGTAAACATTTGTTGTGCAACCCCCACATTCCCTAAAGTGCCTGAATAACTATGGGATACTGTCAGTGCATGTACTGGAGTTAAAAGCATTGAAAAACTCTGAAAGTTACACAATGGACACATATATGAGCATGTTTCATTTTTGGAACAAAGATAAACAACTCAAGTTCTGAGGGATCATAGATCATCCATTTTCATCTACATGTTCAGAGCAACATATTAACCGTGCAATAAAGACAAAGTATTTTGTTAAAAGCAAGTTCTTCGGTCATGTCAAAGCATTTTTATCTGTTAGATTAGGGGAATCTAAAGCAGAATTTGTCCCACTCAGGATCAGACAGTCATTGTGAGACTTGTGTATAATCTTCCTTCCGGCTACTGAGCCAAACTGTTACTTTGTTAACATTGTAATCTTCTATAAATTGTTGCATTTCCCCTTTCTTCTTTAATATCTTTTTCTATTGTTTTTACATTGTTGCCGTATGGTCTCATACTCCATAATGAGATGGCATGTACTATGTTCTTTATTACCTCTATAATCTAACAGGTTTGATTTGGATTTCTCTTGGTTTTCTTAACTCTGACTTTCCATTGCTCTTCTTCTAATTTGACAGTGTTCTCCATATGTAAATTTACTGTAACAATGTCATTACTTATACCCATACACTTGCAGTGCAACTAAACATTCCCCATTCGTTATAGGTTGCCAAATCCTTGCCCTAGCAAACTTTATTCTAAAGCAGAGACAGAAATTTAGGATAAGGGTACATAGGTCTGTGGCCTCCTCATCTATACTGACTTAAAATCTCTCTCTCATATTCTCAAGGAATCACAGAGGTAATCACCTCTGAAAACTGGCCTGTAGACTAGATAGTGGTATAATAATACAATGAGAAAGGTCAAGTAGAAAGACATCATTCTGAAACATCTGAGTATCACTCAACCAAAAAAAAAAAAAAAAAAAAAACCCCACATCAATTTTAATGACTGACACAATCAAATATTTTTTATTCCATCAGTGGCTTGAAGTTACTAATGCTTCAGATCTTTATCCTAGCTTCACCTTGTAAAATGCTGTCTGTTTTTTAATAGATGACAGATAATAGAATATTATTTTGAAATCAGATAACTCATAACTTCACAGAACTGATTTTTAAGACAGATCTAACCCCAAGCTGATACCATGGTTCCTGCATTCAGCTTTGAGTGTGAATTCAAAAATGAAATTGTACTAGTAAAGATATTTTTTCCTCTTTCTGGAAATTCACCATGTGATTCATAAATAAAAATGCAACATTTCTTTTCCCCATGTGATTGCTAAGAACTATACTTAAGTTCTTCAGTTACATGCAAAATTAACAGAATGCAAAACCATATATTGGGCTTAGATCCATATACTCAGCAGCTATTGAAAAGCTTTCTAGAACATAATACTTAAAGACATATGTTGTCCTTTCCAGACTCTGAAACAGAATTACAGTTGATCTATACTAAAGTTTCGCTAGCCCCATACAGCAGTCTGAGTACAGGATTTAAAGCTTAGCTTTACTGCTATTTCTGCTCAACTATGAATTGAAAAATAAAACAGCTGTTTTGTAGCATTTTCCAAAAAAGAATGGGTTGCAAAGCAAGGATACTGTGAACTCCCTGGAATAGTGAAATACAGTCAAATTACATTTGGATCCCACTTTTCTATTACAAATCCCATAGGAAATTATAGTTTGCAGATGGGAAGTAAATGTCTCAATAAGATGTGATCTCTGTGGTACAGGAAGAGGTTTTTATGAAAGGAGCAACTAAGGTTTTATTGCTTTTCTCTCTATACCTATATTTCTCTCTACCACATTCAAAGTCATCCTCTAATTTATCAAGCAACTGCTACTTTAAAGGGATGTTTTAATTACTATTGTACTCAAGATATGTAGTATTTTTTATTAGTATATTTATTAATAAATCTTTGTTTTCTTTTGCTTCTGCATGCTCGGCCTTGCTTTGCTTTTCATTAAACTGCTTTGTCTTAACCTACAAATTTACTTTCTTCCCCCTGGTCCATCTGAGAGGAAGTGATAGTGTGGCTTTGTGGGCACCTGGTGTCCAGCCAAGGTCAAACCACCACATATATGCATAGGAAAAGCTATCCCAACAGAAGACAAGATAGGACTCTGTTTCCCTTTAAGTCAATAACTGTACATGAGGATTAAGATACATGCTGTTGATCAGGACATCAGCTGATCCCTCAGAGGACTCAGAAAGTCCTAAAGAAAGTAGAACAAATAACAAAAGCATAGAATGTAGTTCTACACGCTCCTCCCAAATTCCAGCAATCACTGTCTCGGAGACAATCAGAAGTTTTGTGCCAGACTAGAGTGTTTAATTACCTTTGATGAATGTGCCTTTTATAAATTTGTCTGTTTGCTTCTTTGTTCTTCATTTTTTCTGAGTAAAGATAACTTAATTCAAGCCATAAGGCTATGATATGTAGCAAGTCAGAGCTAGCAAATTTAAGTGACTAATCCAAGGTTACTCAGTTTTTCATCAGAGGAACTACTGACTGGTCTTTTGAAATCTCTGCTAATTCAACATTTCAACAAGTTGATAAACTACTGCCCCATCTTTGTTCATCACTTAGCTTCTCTTGATGATTACAGCAATCTCTTGCAGTCTAACTACACACAGGAGCATATTTGGTGCATATTCATTTTTTGCGGGATAGAGCAAACACATGTTGTTCCATGTAATTACTTAAAGTTATAATTCAAGCACCATCCCAGGTATGACACAGAGATATATTCATGACCTTTCCAAGGAAAAAAATGCAGTCACATAAATAAAGGATGCATCTCAGAAGCTATGCAAGACCTGACACATAGTTATTAAAAAAAAAAACATTGCCTTGTTTTGATGCAAGAAGAAGAGAACATATGGAAGACTACAATGTGGAGTAATCCGTCTGTAAATAACATACTATACTCAGAGTCCCCTACACAGGATTTATGTGGTGCAGGAGGAATCCTAGTCTGTGTCAAAAAAAATAGGTTTTTTCCAAAGTCCAAATAAACTTTGGTTTATATATCCATCATGATGTAGAAGCTGGCAATGTCTTTGCACGTGTCAGAAAAAAAGGCCTGCATCCTGAATCTTTTCCTTCCAGGAAAAGATACAGTTAACTTCTTCAGCAGATCCCAATTTGTGAATACTGAAATTCTGGACAACACACAGGTATAAAATGCTGAAGAAGGATTTCTCAACAGGCAACTAATATGCTATGAAGAACTGGCACATGAACAAACCTCCAAAAATCTTCAGCATGCAACTGAAGTGGGCATATTTTAGCCTAAAACCCAAGGAAAAGTAGTATGTATGCCCTTTAAGATTTCCATTTTAATTTTTGACAGAAGTGACTAATATTTCTTCCTCTATAACAAGTTATAACAGAAATATGGATATTAGCAGTTCCATGTATAGCAGTGAAAAATATCCATTAAAGTGTCCATTACAGTCATTGTAACTGTTATCTGTATGTAAGTCATAATTAGTTATCTAGCACCATTATCTTGACTTGATGTCATACCTTTATGGTTTTCTAGACTACATTGGCAAAGTAGGACATATCACAGTGTTCTTTCTGATACATTGCAAATAAGAGAACATTTCATTAAAACTCCCTCTCATTTGGTCTCACTTAAATATCAAGATTTCTGGTTTTTTAATTATGAAGTTTGTACCACTGATTATGAACATTTCCAAGGGAATTTTTATGTTCTTTACATAATTGTCTGAATCCTTACAGACAACTAGTAAAATACAACTGTTCTTACTTGGTGGACCACCTCAGTAGACAGGCCCACAAAATCACAGTGTGGTCTCAGGGTAAACAGAGCAGAAGCCAAATGAATGTTATTAGAAACATAAAGTCAGCAAGATTTAGTTGGTTGAAGTATATTTGAAAAATTAAAAACTAATTAACAAGAGGAAGCTGAATTAGAATATAAAGATGTGTCTGTATTCAAGATGGAATGAAAACATTTGAAGTAGTAGAAGAAAGGAAAGATCTGTAAATTTGAAAGGTTAGTTGGAATATGCAACGAGTTCTTGAGAGAAGGTGGTCCTTGGAATAGGGCATTAGAGATAGGCTCAGGAGGTTTGATTCTGCTGTTACCCTTAAAGGACCCTAATTTAAGAAGCACTGAGTATCCAAACACTGAGAGGCTGGGCAATTTAAGGTAATAACAAAATCACAGACCACAATGGTTGCTTCTGAAGGTCCCTCTTTGCTTATGGGAACAAAATATACTCAAGGTACCATTCTGAATTCATTTAATTATAATCAATTCCCTAGCTCTGCTTCAACTGCCTCTTTCCCAAGAGATACAATGATTTATTTCCAATGGGGTCCTGAGAGAAGCGAGAATGTGAACAGCAGTACTGCAAAGCAAATAGTTCACTGAGCTATCCAATCCAACCCTCTATACTCTAATACTTCTGTTTTAACTGCTGCCAAGTTTACATGTCTAATATTCAGGAAAAGTATGTTTCATCTCATAACTAGTCTGTGAGAAGCAAACATTATTTACTATGCAACTTTTATTTTCAGAAAGGAGAAAAACCAACAAAGGCACAATTTATCATCCCTAAGCTTTACTTCAGGGTTGCTCACCTGAGTCAGTAGAATTAGAGAAGAATAAAATTGGAGTAACTTGATGAATCAAACTTGCAGTCTCTGGAAATTTCAGGTTACTCGTGGCCTGTGAAATGGCAACCACTTACAACTTACAAAATCACTGTAGCAATCATTTTTTTGATCTTGGTTTCCCTACAATTTACAGCATGAATAGATTTATAAGAAAATTCACAAGGAAATCTGGGGAAGTATAAATTTATTGGGAACTTAGGATCATGTAGATTGGGTTATGTAAGCAAGCCTGTGAATAAGCAATAAGGACCATGCCCCAGCTCCCTGCCCCCCACCAGGCCTCCCTGCCCCCCGGCCCCCAGTGACCCGCCTTCAC
>WTSP01023064.1:17472-38463 GCA_025331215.1 Actenoides lindsayi
CGTCACCCACCAGCCCCCCCGCCCCCGCCCCCCCCCCCCCCCCCCCCCCCCCAAAAAAAAAAGTTTCTTCATGAGAAATTTTGAAAATGGTGAAGGAAAAGTTTACAAGGAAAGTAAATATTTGATCCACAGTCATACAGAGACTGTGTTTTTGTAAAGTCATGTTACCTTTCTAAACATTGTTTCACATAACAAAATGTAAACATAAATATCTCGGGGAATTTGGGGGTGTGTTTAAGCCAACATAGTCCAGTAACATAAGTGTTAAATCATGAAAACCTTTGATAACAAAAATATGTAATTTTTTTAAATGGAGGGGGTGGGGGAAGAATATATTAAACATCACTGGTGCCAGTATGGACCCCTGAGTGATACAACTTGTCACTGATTTCCATCTGGACATTGAGACGTTGATTATTTCCCTCTGGATGTAACCATTCAATCAATTCCTTATCCACCAAATAGTCTACCCATCAAATCCGTATCTCTCCAATTTAGAGAGAAGGATGTTGTGGGGGGAGTGTGTCCAAAGCCTTGCAGGAATCCAGATAGATGACATCCATAGCTCTTCATTTGTCCACTGATGTAGTCACGCCATCATAGAAGGCCACTAGGCTGGTCAGAGAGGACTTGCCCTTGGTGAAGCCATGTTGACTGTCTTAAATCACCTCCTTGCCCTCCATGTGCCTTAGTATAGGTTCTAGGAGGATTTCTTCCATGATCTTCCCAGGCACAGAGGTGAGGCTGACAGGTCAGTAGTTCCCAGGGTCCTCCTTTCTACCATTGTTAAAATTGGGTGCAGTGTTTGCCTTTTTCCAGTCACCAGGGGCTTCATCTGACTGCCATGACTTTTCGGATAACATGGAGAGTGGCCTGAAACTACATTAGCCAATTCCCTCAGGATTCTGGAAAGCATCTCGTCAGGTCCCATAGACATGTACGTTCTGGTTCATGAAGTGGTCATGAACTTGTTCAGGTTCCTCAGGTGGTCACATACCTGATCTTCTCTCACAGTGAGAGAGCCTTGGCACCCCCACAGTCCCTATCTAGCAGTTCATGAACTCGGGAGCTGTAAGAAGAGAGGCTGATGATGAAGACTGAGGCAAAACTGTTGTTGAGTAATTCAGCTTTTTCATCTGTTGTTACCAGCTCTCCAGTGTTGCTCAACAAGGGGTTATTCTTTCTTTGACCTTCCTTTTCTGATTGACATACCCATAGAAGCCCTTCTTGTTATTCTTTGCATCCCTTGCCAAGTTCAGCTCCAGACATGCCTTGGCCCTTCCTGAGGCCATCCCTACACAACCAGGCAATGTCCCTATATTCGTCCTAGGACACCTGTCCCTGATTCCACTGGCTATGCATTTCCTTCTTGTCCTTTAGTTTGACCAGTAGATCTCAATGCAGCCATGCTGGTTTCTTGCCTTCCTTGCCTGGTTTCTTACACTTGGGGATCAAGAGCTCTTACATTCTAGGGAAAGTGTCCTTAAAGATCTGCCTCTCTGTTCTGCGCCTTTGTCCCTGAGGGCCATTTCCCAGGGAGTCCTATTGACTAATGCCTTGAAGAGCTGGAAGTTTTGCTCTCCTGTTGTTCAAGGTCCTGATCCACTCCTCACCTGATCCATGTGCCTCAGAACTGTGAATACCACCAGTGTGTAGTCACTGTAGCCCAGGCTGCCTCCAATCTTGACATCTCCATTAGCTCACTTGCATTGGTGATCATCAGGTCCAGTGTTGCATCCGCTCTGGTAGGGCTGTCTGTTACTTGGCTTAAGAAGTTATCCTCCGTGCATTCCAGAAGTCTCCTGGATTGCCTACAGCTTGCCATACTACTTTTCCAGCAGATGTCAAGGTGGCTGAAGTCCCCCAGCAGGACAAGAGCCTGTGAGAGCTACGCCTCCTGTAGCTGGAGTAAGAAGGCTTTGTCAATATACTCCCCTTGCTCAGGTAGCCTGCAGTAGACACCAACCACAAGGTTCCCTTTGTTGCGTCTGTCTCTAATTCTTACCCATCAAAGTCAAAATTTGTTTTGGCATTGCTCTTTCTCTTCCAGCAGTTTCAGAGCTGGATTCAATTTTTGCCTTGTATAAATGCCACGCTTCTGGCATGATCCAGCCAAAGGCAGGTCAGTGGTTGAAAACCTCCATTGACTTCACTGGTTTGTGAGTAGCTCCTTAAGTCAGGAAAGAACCATGGAAATGTACAAACTTACAAGCTCATACAGCAAGCAACTGAAGCCCTTGAAGACACTGATATTTTGAGACAAAATAAACTTCTCAGATGAGAGGGTTACATATCAGCCTAGATTACTGACTGGTAGATTGCATTTTGATAGAAGTGCACTTTAACTCATTTGCTCTCTGGCTTCAGTTCAATTAAAACATTCCCAGGTTAACAAGGTGATTTAGCTCTACTGTTTTTAGTGCCATTAACTTACAAATATCAAGTGACATTTGCTCTGGAGAAAAAAATTGGAAGGACCTTCTAGATAAGTTTTTACCCTTAGTGTCATACTCAGTTTTGATCAAGGATATTTACTGTCTGGGCTGACTATTAGTGAAATGTGACACTTTACAGATGTCATACATAAAATGATGATTCGGAAACCATAGTACATGAAGCACAAGTGATAACGATCTACTGTAAGTGGCAGATTCATTCTCCATGTCAACAAAGTGCACTGCATTGGTGCAAAATAGAGTCAACTTCTGTTAGATGCTCACCATACTGTATGGCTGGCCACTTGTAAATTCCACCAGACGCAGTTAGGTATCTATTCCCTTGGCTGTATCCTTGATCACTGAAAGAATGCTTCATAAGAGACACCATGAATTGTGATTTTTTTTTTAATTCCAAGGGTGGTTTTTTTCTGGATAATACATTACAGAAGAGGAAAAAGAAGTGAAACATTTAATTTATAAGAAAGATTTGGAAGATCAACAACCATGTTTTTTACTCCAATTAATTATCCGCCTGTGAGCTGGGTGGTCCAGTTGGTTAGTGCATCAGGCTTTCTCCCCTAAATACTTTGTTTTGAATAATAGCTTTGGGCACAACAGAATATGAGTACCATAGAATGGTAGGGGTTGGAAGGGACCTCTGGGGATCATCGAGTCCAGCCCCCCTACCAATGCAGGAACACCTAGGGCAGGCCACACAGGAACAGATTCAGGTGGGTCTTGAAAGTCTCTAGAACATGTATGACAAATTCATCCTACTTGTCTCTACTTGTGTTTAATACACTGGGGAAATTTGGAAACCAAGGGAAAACATCAGTTTATAATTATTTTTGCATAAATCAATTTTACCAATATAATGAAAATTTAATGAATATTTGCAATGAGCATATGATTTTTGATATCACACTTGTTACAGCTGCTGTAAAACTTCTACCAAGTTTTGCATAAGCTAGAAATTTTGTCATCTTTTTTTTTTTTCCTCTAGAAAACACATCACCATTTCTTTTTACTTCTTCTTATATACATCTTTCTAACCCACCTAGAAGTCAAGATAAAGGGGAATAGATAATATTTGCCATCTGCCAACATGTTATTAATACCAGCAACATTTTAAAAGAACCTTAAATACTGATTGGTTATTTTGGGATGCCAAAAGTTGGTATGACACTCTGCGTTGAGTGAAGACATGCAGTGGTGGAGCTAATGTTCGACTGACATTTGTTTAAAGCTATTGAGCAAAAATGAAGGTTAACCTCTTTAAAAGGTCTTAAGACATTTACACACTGAGATACAAGAGGAAAGTGCTTGTTCTTTGAATTCTCCAAACTGCAGAGTATCTCCACGCAAAGGCATTTGAGCCTAACAGAAATGTGTGCTGGAGAACCAGGAAGGATTGGATCCAGAATTGTATTTCTATGTCTATTCATAAGAAAACAATAAGATGACTGCCAAAGGATATACTTCTCTACTTCTTATCACATTTCTCCCAGAACCTTCTCATGACCTTATCATAGGTGATATTAATCTGCACATTTAACATCCAGAGGAGGAAAAATTTACAAAGTACTTGTCTTACCAGCCAGAGCTGGTCCTCCCCGTTACTGCTCTGTGAGCAAAGGAGACCAACTCTTAATGTCTTATCATGAAGTACATGGTAAGAAATACGTGGGAGAAAAAGTATATTTTCATAACATTCTATAAGTACCATACACTTAGAGAATGCAAAATGCAGTCTGAACTTGTACAATTACCCCACCACTAATTCAGTGAAATCAAAGCTTTCACATTAAGTGATGAAATTAAGATACCCAAATTAAATGTAACTTTGATTTTCAAGTACAAAGCAATAGCAATCCTTAACCAGCCTCTGCTTCAGCTGTCTGCTTTCAAAAAGTACTGTGTGGAAGATGTACTCCAGCCACAAAAATGCATCTCTGTTATACTACTCTATACTTAAAAAAAACCCCAACAAAACAACAAACCAACCAACAAAACAAAGCAAAACAAAAAAACCCACCAAACTTACTCTGTATGGAGGCACAGAAGTCTGCAAAGAGACTTCACAATACAGAAAGAAATAACTTGAAGTCAGATAAATTGCTTTGACTATTGTGAGAGTTTTAAAGATATTTTAACAGTTTAAAACAGAAACCCAACCCTCACTTATTGCATTATTGCAATGTCTTACTAGGTAGAATTTTGGAGAATTTTCAGAAGAATGGACCACAGAAAACAATATAAAGATGCATGCAGAAAACACCTATGGAAGCACTACTCTTGATTAATTTTATGTCAAACTTATACACTGGAACATTTGGGGGTTTTATTATAGACCCTTATCATGACAGGTTTCCAATACTGTATGCTGTTATTGAGCAATGATCTTCAGTAATATGGACCATACTTATTCATTGCACAGAAATTCATGTATTAGTTATACAAATCACTCCTTCAGGAGGGATTTATGGATAGGTCTCAGGATGCCTATTGTACATGATTAATTTACATGCAACATGCTGTGAGCATGTATTTTGTCTCCTGTTAACAATTTCTTTTTAATGTATCAATCTGGGAGAAGCAGGTCTAAATGTATTCTTTCCTTACCATAACTTTTCAATTTCAGTTATATTACATACACTTGTAGCAGATTTTATTAAATATTTCCACTCTACCCATGAAACTTTACACAATGTATTTTCTAAGCAAGATCAAAGCCTTTGTTTGCAAGTACTTCATGCTCCTTGAAGAAGTATGAAACATTTTAAAATAGATTTTTAAAAGACTATTGAAACATCATCTAAATACTTTTTATCCACTCCTTCCTTTCTTTTTCTTTCCTTCTTTCTTCCTTCCTTTCTTTTCTTTCAGAGAACCAATCACATACATCTTTCAAAATAGAATTTCCATGAGCCAAAAATTATCGTGACTGAATTATATTTTGGTCTAATTGCACAAGTTTGTTACAGAAGAAAAAGGAATTACTATTATCATTTTTATTATTATTTACTCTTTTTAAAGGACCTAATGGCTAAATACTGGTAAAAGCCATATGTACTTTCTGCAGCTGCTGATATATTCAGATAATTCAATTTGAAAGGCTAGATGAATGTTGATTCTTTTCCAGTGTGTATCTAACTTGCATTTATACAGACTGAGCAGCAGTACAATTGAAGAGTATTATCACATTTACACACAGTCTTTCATGCAAATTTTGCCATTATGGTGATTACTGATTTCAGGCTAAAGTCAGATCTTTTGATTTTCAGATTTCACTTCAACTCAATAGACATTCAGAGGCTAGAACTGTTAATACAATAGATAACACTAGGAGAATGTGAGCAGAGATATTTGTGAAAAACAAAACCAAACCAAACCAACTCACCGGATGAGCAATGCGTATGGTTTTTAAACGCAAAATTCACTGAATTATAGTCTCTGGAATCCATTCTGCACTTTGTTTTATAAATTTTACTTGATTAGCTGTGTTTGCTCTCTTGAATTTTCTGTTCTTAAAGCTACTGGAAACAAGGCCTATTAATCATAGTTGTCCACAGCATGGCAAAAACATTTGACAGGCTCAAATCAAACTGTTTATATTTAGGGAAATTCAGAAGCTGATGCAGATCTAGGTCTTTGCTCTTCCAAGCATTCATCTAACTGTACTCTTGCTCTTTATCAGAGTTTGGGTTTTGTTTATTTTTATTAAAAGCCTCAAATGGCATAAACTATCATACCGGATCCTTGATGTATTCAAGCAAATATTGTAATATTTTTTCTCACTCAGGAAGACCCTCCAGCTTCATTAGTATACTTTTGCAGTATCAGAAATATTTGTGGCCTATTATTGTCCTTCATTTCTATTTCTAAACCATTACCCTACAGCATAAGTTGTCAGTCTTTTCTGTTACACAAAATATTGCATCTTTCAATCTTATAATCTGCCAAATTCACTGTATGTAGTCAGAGCCATTTTTCTTCACCTTTTGCAGTTAAATCAAAATTACTCAACCCTATTTCATAATTAATTCAGATTGTATATGGCATGCAGATGAAGAAGATTCAGTGATCAATCACCTCAGCATAAAAATATGCTTATTGGTTTGACTTTCCTATTTCAGGAAAAGAAAGTTTGTGTGGTACATTTATCAGAGTATTTTGCATGAAGTATTACAGCTCCATTTATTAGAAAGGTGGCTTTAAATTTGAACTGACAGTTCTTCTACTCTGCTAAAGAAAGCACTCCTAAAATATGTTAATGTTGCTACCAATATCAAATTTTTAAAGACGAAAAAAAATAAGGCATTTGAAAATTTTCTGCCAACATGAATGTCAAATGCTAGTGTTTCTCCAAAGGTTTTAAAAACTAGTTCTAATGCTCAGATTAATTCCTAAAAAGGGTAAAATTTTCTTGCAGATCTTTTCACTTTAAAACAAGCTTGGAAGAATTAACCAGGCCAAAGGAGCTGGAATTCACTCACTGCTGACAGGAAAATACACTGTAACCACCTCATAAATATTATACTCTGAATAAACATCTCTTTAGAGATGCAAGCTCATGGGAATCCACTTTTTTGAAATCCTAGCAAAGGTACATAGGTCTCCAAAAGGCTGGTCCTATACAATTTCTATACATTGTGACCTCAATTATTAATAATTATCCTTATAAATTATTCTCTTTGTGAAAACCCGGAAAACTTGAGTCTTCCCAAGTGTGGCTTTTGAGTCTGCAGACTGACTCCAAGCTATATCCCAAGCTGAAGAAAGCACTCCTATTACAGCACCACATTAAGACTGCTAAGTTTTCCTTTAAAATTTGACCACCTTTTCCTTTAGTTCTGCTGGATCAGAAACCATGAACCTGCCACAACGGTCTCCATTATCTTCATCTAGAGATGTCCCAGAAGAGTAATCAGCAAATAACAGTGACATCTCAACATTTACTAAACAGAAAAACCAAGCATCTATGTTTCCAACGCTGACTGGGTTAATAGCTTCGTGGCTTTGAAAAAACACACATGCTTGACCTTAAAGAAAAGTAATGTACTTCTATACAAAGTCTATATTGCAGAGTAAACCAAAGCAAGAATAAATAAATAATTTATTTAAATAATTAAATAAAATTCTAGATACTTCAAGTAAAACTTCGGCATTTTTACTTCTCTTTTTTTCTTTACCCTTCTCTCTTTATTCAGGTTAAAATCCATGCAAGTGTTGAAGACCCACTTAAAAATCAATATGTAACTTCATGTGCATTATTTCCTTTACACATGAATTTTTAGTTTAATTAAATTACAATAGCTCACTCACATCCAAGCTTCTTTCTAGTCATTTGGAATAGGAATGATTTAATGTGACATTGCCTTCAAAACTGGTTCCTATTCATGTTCATAGCAAAAACACTTGTTCGTGCAATTCTGACAAAGCATGTATCTTTGCTTTTACAGCAGTTAACAGAATATAAAAATTCCAACAGCTATCTCCAGCTCTATGTGACAAGATCTGTAGGTAATGGTGTTATAGGGGTCTGATCAAATATTCAGCAGGTACACCATTCACACACAGTCATGAGGAGGATTCTTCACAAGGTGTACACAAACTATTAGCCCAGATGGAATACAGCAGCACATCCCCTTGCAACTATGTTACAGTCCTCTTAAAGGGAAGGGAGAAATAAGGTAGTCTCTTGCATACTGATGGATCTAGGCTTTCTTCAGCTGTTTTTGAAGGACTAAGCTGATGTCTTTTCATGAGGTGAGCAATTAAATGAATCATAACTTTCTAGTATTCGAAGTGAAGCTGTGCTAGTAGAAGCATCTGTGTGCTCCCACTCACTGTCTGTATATACACATATACAGTCCCCTGGTATGCTCTCCAAGAACAGTTTAATTGGTTTCCAAACCAGCCAACATATTTCAGTTTTAAGCAGCTATGTGCTAAAAAGCTGCCACTGTTGTCATTATGCATCTTTAATGCTACTGAAACTGTCAGGACAAAAATTTGCATTCTCATAGCAGCAGGAGAATGAAGATGACACAAGACCCATGCAAATATTAATCATAGAAGGGAAATGCGATGGCATTTTTCAAACACAGAGGGCTATGCTTTAGCAGGTATAGGCTCTTTATTTTTCCCTTCTAGTCCATTTATTGTTTAAAAAGAATAACAGCAAAGGAAAGAAAAATAATAACAAAGAAAAACAATAAGCCAAATGGACTGAATCCTGAAAATTCTCCCTGCATGTATTTTCTGGCAATTTCTTAATTACTGTTGTTTTTAAACATTAGATTGTTGTAAATATGTTCTACATACTCAGTATTCTTGAAGTAACTTCGAATCCCTCACATTTTTACCCTCAAAACATCCCTCTGAGATCATTTCCTTTCCAGACAGGGCACTGAAGACTAGCAGACTAAGGTGCTTGGGAGCATGATTAACATCACCTATAATTTAAATGCCTACTTCGCAGCTGAGGCTACAGTGAGACTGTCACTAGGATCCATTTGATGGTTCCTAGAGAACATTACAGACCATTAATCTGTCCTAAACCAGATGTCTCCCCTATAATGTGATGAAAATGATACTAGAGAACCTACACTCTAGATACAAAAGTTTACAAAGAAAAAAAAAAAAAATCCCACCCTGAAGGATTCAGGCAGAATTCAGATATCTCTGAATAGAAAATCCTAAGGAGCAGTTCCAGCTACACTGCTGCCAGCCCTGCAGGTTTTCAAAAAGCCCAGTAACATGCCCAGTAGTCTTGTTTGTACACATATACTCTCAGGAAAATCTACAAAGGCACATCTTCTCCAGCCTCATCTTTCAAGCTATCTCCAGCCCAGCAGTGAGGTCATTGCCTCGGTAAGGCTCCATGCATAAGGCAATAAAACAAAGCACATCTTTCAAAGCTAAGTACAGTTATCATATTAATGTGGCTGAAGACACTTCAGATAAGAGCTAACTTTCACAGGAAGCTCTCAGCAGATCAGTGCCTATATGCTGCCTGTGACCACCCAGGATGCAGAAACATGGAATTTTCCATCTCCTGTTCCCCGAGTGTCTTGGTCAAGTTGGTGTGTACAACATATGCCTATTACGCACCATCACTATTTGTCTCCTTTCCAAATGTTCTGCTGAGAGTTTTCCTAAAAACAAGGTAGTAGCCTTGCTGCTCCAGAGCCTCTAGTACTCCCTAGCTCTCAGTACCTCAGATTCCCTATTATGCAGAAAATCTGCATTTCTTATCAAATTCTCAGAGCTATTTTTGAGTCTCAGCTCATTCTGTTAGAGTAGCAGAAACACAAGATTCTTTAACTGAAGCTGTATGCTCTTAGGTATTTCTGTCTCAGCACCTACAGAGCTTCAATCCTCTTGTATTCAGAAGCAACGACAGTCATTAATTGTCCTTATCCTCCCACCACACCCATGAGGTAAAAAATCACAGCCTTTTATTTTCTTTTTGGAACTCAGACACTGCAAATTCATGTACAGAACTTTCATTCTCTGGGAATGAAGTACCCTCGTGCCTTTGATGGTTAAGGTTTAGGAAAAGCAACGTCCAGCATTGCAGTATTACTTACACATTGTCTTACACTGGAGCAGGTAAACACCTGCCCCCAGGATCCACAGGAGACATTTAGATAGGCAGAGACACCACCTACATCAGCCAAAGAAAGGATGATCCTAAGTCTCATTCCCTGATATAATAAATCACAATCTGTCTGGCAGAGTTGTTCTCAGCCACCACTGACCTGCAGGAGTTAGTAGATTACTAAGATGAAACATAGACTCCTCCCTGCTCAAAAAGCTCTCTGAAGGCTAAATAAGGACTATTTTCAAATTTCCACTTAGCCTTACCAGGATTGCAGATTCAACCCAGGCTTCAATGAAGCATTGCTGGATTTTGCAGCTGGGACTGAGTAACAGCAGGCACAAATATAATTTCGGAGAGTGACTGAAGAGCAGCCCTGCAGAAAGGGATCTGGGGGTGCTGGTTGGCAGCATGCTCAACAAGAATCAGCAGTGTGTGTCCTGGCAGCTTATAGGGCAAACCACATCCTCCAATGCATTAAACACAGCATAACCAGCTGGTCTAAAGAGGTGATTATCCCACTAATTATCCTGCTGATTATCCCCTTGATTATTCTACCATTTGCTTCCCTCATTGCAAAGGGCCCTCACAAGGCCATAGGCATGCTGAAGTAACACATCCTGAAATAATTCACTATAGCTGCACTAATTGCATTCCTGTAAGCTGAGGGATCACAGTACTGGAATGTGATTTGTAAATTTGGCCCCACAATTAAAAAAAGGATGTTAAAGTACTTGAATTAGTCCAGACAAAGGCAAAAAATCTGGTGAAGGGGCTGGCAGTCATGCCCTCTGAGGCGCAGCCAAAGTCACTGGGTTTGTCTAGTTTGGAGAGAAGGCAGCTGAGCAGCGACCTCCATGCTCTCTACAGCTTCCCGAGGAGAAAAAAACAGAGAGGGAGGTGCTAAGATCTTCTCCCTGGTACTAAGTGCCAGGACATGTGGGAATGGATCAAAGCTGCATCCATCAGGGGATGTTCAGACTTCATAGGGGGAAACATTCCTTTATTGAGAAGGTGGTCAAGCCCTGGAACATGTTTCCTAGAAAGGTGGTCAATGCCCCTTCCCTGTCAGTGTTTAAGAGGCATTTGGATGACAACATTAATACCGTACTTTAACTTTTGGTCAGCCCTGAAGTCATCAGGCAGTTGGCTAGGTGATCAATGTAGTTCTCTTCCAACTTCTCTCCTCTCCCAATAAGTCAAATAACAAGACTATTATTTGCCTGAAATGCCAGAGTTTTATCAATTCTAAAAACACGTTCAAGGACACAAATCAAAAAGCTTACAAGTGGAAACAGGATTTGATTTCATTTTACTTTATTTTATATTATGTTACTTTTCTGAATCCATTTCAGAGCTGATGCTCAAAAGGTGTCTGTGCAGCCAGGAGTGGGCTGATGCATTCTTCCGTTTAGCTTGAAAAAACATCCCTTGCAGTGTGGCAAAGGAAAGCCACCAAGACACGGAAAGTGGCAGCAGGAATACAAGCAAAGCGGGACCTGTTTCCTGAAGAGTGAGAATGGGAGGAACAAGCATTGGTACTGACCACACAAAAAAAGAGGAAATGTCTGGTACAATGGGGTATTTTCAAAAGTAGGATACCTGTCAATGACACACACAATTTTTGCCTTCCAAAACTACTGCTGTGCTTCTTGGCCAGTGATGCATGAGAAGTGCTCTGATGCTGCCCAGAGCTTGTCCTGCAATCTGTTTCAGGGAGAGCTGGCAAGTGGCAGCTGTGGATGGGGCAGCAAGGCTGGAGCCCTTCCAAGCAGAGGCTGCTGTGCACAAGAAAGAACCCCCCAGGGAAACGGAGCCCAGGGAAGAGCAGAGCTTGCTCCTGCTGCAAGCTTGCACTGGGCAAGAGAGCCCAGGGCACAAGTGGTGCCTGGAGGTGCAAGATCTGAGCCCAGAGAAGGCTTGACAAGGGGCTGTGCTCAATGCTACAGAGGAAGAGAAGCAACCCACAGGTAGTCCAGAAAAAATCCCTGTTCTGGAATTCTCGAAAAAACTTGAAAAGTCATAAAAGGTTCCTCCCTCCAGATGTGGGGCACAAGGGCCACCTTCATGACGCAGAAGCAGCAGGTACCTGGCGAAAGTAGCCCAAAGGAGGCCTGACAAGGGACCATGGTCAGTGCTGCAGAGGAAGGCAAGAAACCCCTGGGGACACTTGCTAGCCCACCATGAGGGATAAAAAGCCTTCCTCCCCCCAGCTGCAGGGCACAAGAGACTATCTTCATGGTGCATGAGCAGCAACCCAGCCAAAATGGACCAGAGGAGCTCTAGCAAGTGTCCTACACCATGCTGCAGAGAAAGGCACCAATCTGCCCCAGGGGAAAATTCCTTCCTGATCCCAGTGCTCCCTGAACGTGACAGCAAGACCTGTCCCCTGCTCCCACCAGCTGGTCACACCTCCCAGGAGATGCCCAAGCCCCATTCTATCTCAATTTGAAGTCATCTCTGGGACTTCCCAGAGTGGCCAAATGAACATCAGATGAACTTTGAAGGTGGCCCTGCTGGGAGGTGTCTTTGCAGTGAAGAACCTCCAGGCACCTCATCCTGCCAGATGTCTTCAGGCTTCCCCTAGGTCAGCTCTGGCAGCAGGACATGGGAAAAATGCTCCCTTTCATCCTGCCCTGGGGCACTGTGACTGCTGCATTGCTGGGTGGTGCCCTGTGACATCAGGATGATGACTCCTCCATGCACAGCAGCTCCACCCACTGCCTGTCTGCCCAGCATCCTTTGGAGGAAGACCCTTGAGGTGCTGGCCCCAAGGCAGTCCCTGTGCCCAGGAGACCCTTGACCTTGGTGGCCATGCACTGGGCACAGCTGCTGGGGGTTCCTGTAAATTCATCTGGACAGCCAGATTATTGAAAGAGGGGCATTACACCAGATGCATTCCTTCAGCTGTGAGGATGCCAGAGGTGAAAGACGGGGTGAAAGAGGGGGTTCCCTTTGCGTGAACTTTGTGGAGACACGGAGAGCATTACAGAGCAGGATTTACCTCACCCTTCCTTATCGATGCACCTCAGGGGACATTTGCTACTACTTGCTTATGGCGAGGTGGTTTTTTTTAGGAAAGAAGTCCCAAATTGCTTTGTTCTTAACCATCTTTTTACCTGCACTTCAGTAACTCTTTACCTCCTTTGGAATTCATCCTTCATATCTCTCTTGAAAGAGATGGCAACCCTCTTGGCCTTTGTCTTGGGCCTCGTAGTCATCAACTTCTGTCAACTCTTTGCTGAAGCTCTTTTGTCCTGTGGAAAAACACACTTTCCCAGTTGTTCCTGAATGCAAAAAATCCCATGAGACACAGCAATTAAGCAATGTCAGTGAGCTGTTTATCAAGCCTATCACTTTTCTTCTGGCTTAAGCATTGCTGGGGATCAACCCCTGTTGCAGTTCTAGGAAGGAACTTGAATCTGTTATTTCTGTTTGAATCTCTTCCTATTTTCCTCTGAGACTGCTGTAACATAAAATTAATTTGCAATTACAAAACAGGACAGACTTTTGGTCCCAGGTGTTATTTTCTTGGCAATAAAAATGGGTTTTGGGGGGGAAAGGTAGCAAGCTCCATGCAGTGGAAAATAACCACAACTTTCGCTAACATGTAGTACAAGCTACCAAAAGATCCAACAGTTACCGTTCTGGTTCGCTACGAAGCTACACAGCTGTTAAGAACCAGACACTACAGTTGCCTTTTTCTTTAAAACACTACAAATATTTCTCCAGATAGAACTACTGAGGCTGCATAAAATAAGCACTGTCATTTGCTGTGAGTTGTTTCAACTTCTCTGCCCTTCTATCGAGTATATCAAGAAAATAGTGGAATATCACACTTTGGATGGAGAAGACACACATGAAAAAAAAAAAAAGATTACATTATCACATCCAAAGCACACAGGAGCAACAAAGTCCTTCCCTGTTGCCCACAGCACATAAAGGAAAATCCACTGCCTTTTGTTCTTTGATCTTACATTTCTTCAACTCTTTGAAAAGTTCACACTAGATTTTGGTTTCAAACTAAACAGAATCCGTTTAAACATCGCTTTTGTTTAAAGACTACAGTATACATCCAGTAGTATGATGTCAGCAAGGTGACAATTTCTTCTCCCTTTAGGACTCAGGTCAATCTGGTTTATATTGAATTAAGCTGGTTGATATCTCTCAAATGACCTGTTGAACAGGTGAACATAGTTTCAAATAAACCAAAACTGGTCAAGAATTTGTATCAAATATGGAAATTAAATTGAAGCGAACATGGTTTTGAAAAAGTCAGTATTTTTGCTATGTGGTTTCCAAACTGAAGTCTTAAAACTTGCTTTGAAGCTTGTTGAAATTTAATGAGGATTAAAATGAAACTCCATGCATAAAATAAAATTATTTGGTTTTGGACATAAAATATTTAGACCACTCTTTTGCTTCAAATGAATGGATGAATGGTTTGAGTTTTTCACCACTAGCTGCAGTGGACTAAAACATTTTAATGCAGAAAATAATACTTAAGTAGAAAACTAAACCAAAATCCGTAGTACCTACATCATTCTTTTACTAAGCACAATTTTCTGCTAGCATCTAGAGAATGATAAAGTATCTTTGTAAAAACACACAGGGAACACAGAATCATTCTAACATTAGGGTAATGAAGAAACCTTTTGGAAGGATGTGAAAACAAACCAGTACAGCTACAAGCATTCTTTATCTCTATATAAAGGGGGCAGTTCTAATTTGATTCAAGGCTGTAAATGCTTCTCATAGACACAGACCTAAGTCTCAAACACTGGGTGAGAATTTTAAAGGAGAAAAATCCAACTAGCACAGATATGAAGCACTATTACTCAACCATTTAACCTGTACTATATTTGTGAGCATAAGGTATAGAAAAATGAAGAGTCACTTGGAACAGATATTGTTTACTTATAATAGAAGAGCATTTGACTGAAAGGCATTTTGTGAAATGACAGAAAAGAAGGGTTTACAACACAACCGTAGAAGTTGTTTTATTTTCAGCATATTCATCTTTATTTAAACTGTTACTCAGGAATAACTTTATAGAATAAGATTTCTGAGTAAAATTTCCCTCTTTCCTCCTCTGTCTATTGTAAGGTTTAATGTTCATACTTTAGTTCCCACCATTTTCACAGGATGAAGAATTATTTATGTATAAAATTATACTCTGAAAGGCACCCCCATCAACATGACACATTTATATTTATTTGTAGGTTATCACTTGCACAAATTGAAGTGGGAACAGGGAGTATACAGTAAACACAAGTTGTCAAGAATAATAATTATAAAAAAAAAGAAAAAAAAAGAGTTTGGCATATGAAAGTTTCTTCATTACTTATTAGTATATTTATAATCAGCCAGTTTCCTCTTATTTTCCAGCTCTGTAAAATAAGACCTGTATATATTCCCAGAGTATGTTTGTAAGCCATACAACTCCAAGTAGCCATGCTTAAAGGCATTTTATAAACTGTTTTATAACGTGGCATGATAATTTCCTTGTAGTGATAGGCACTGGACACAAATTATTCCTTTCCCAGGACAATACTTCCAGTTCACAACAATGACGTTTCTGACTAGCTTCCAGGAATAGTGGTCATGTGGTTACATCCATGTTCAATTCCCTTCCCAGCGATCTTCTATCCAAGTCACAAGGTTCACAGATGAAAACCTTAAGTATCCTGTGCAAAAACTCAAGAGATATTACCTCCCCTGCAGTCATTTGTACATACACCATCTCCCCTTACACCATGTGTACATACGCTTCCATACAGTTTTGCAAAACTTGCTTTATCAATCAGCTTTACCCTTGGGAAAGTAACTTTACCACTTTTGCAGCTAGAGGGGTCCATTTGCCTGGGGACTCTCCTGTTTCTCAAAGCTGCCTGTGAATTCCATGATGATGAGGCCTGATGGAAATAGAGTGTTTTTGCACCAGCAACACGGATGGCCAAGCTCAGAAGTGACTTTTGGCAGCAGCAGGCAGCTCTTTGATCACAGGAGCATTGTCTCTCTCTCAGTATCTCACAAGTTCCATTTCAGCAGATATGCAATCTTTATGTCAAGTTTCTCTCTTCATCCTCCTTTGTGTTTTATGAAGAAGGAAATGGAGAAAAAGAAAGCCCAAAGGAAGAACTTACACCAGGATATCGCTTCTCTTGCTGCACCATACTACCAGAGTTATCATGGCACATGTCAACATGACTGGGATCAAGATCAGCGTTATGAGAATTTCATCTGGTGGATCTTCCCAGTGAACCTTTTCTGAAGTACAATTTGAAAAGAATTGTTTATGAATTCCAGTGATAAAGCCCTCTGCAAGGGGGTTTGGCCAAAAGCAACTTGCATTGTTTGCTTCACGTTCTGTGCACTGGGTAAAGTTGTCGTAATACCTAGAAGAAAATAAAGAGAAGTTTAAATAGAACGCATATGCATGTTACACTTAAAGAAGTTTGCATAGGGTGTCACATCGAATCTGCAAGTGCAGGTCTATCACATAGATACCCTGCTGAAGGACTCTTAATGTGGGTAGCACACAATGAACCTTAAGGACAACTGACTCACATGTACTTGTACAACTAAAAGATTTCACGTGAAAGACTGAGATCCCAGATGGGCAGTGGTCAAAATCCTGTCTTTTGGGTGCTGTTACTACAGTCAGGGCCTCCTAACGCCACTTCAGTGGAATTAGAACCCCTCACCAGAGATATCTACAGTATCTTTTAAGAACATATACACCAATGTGCCAAGAATACGACATTTTAGACAAAATATGGATAATTGGTGCCTCATCTGTCACTGGACATGATGTTGTAGTGCAAATGATGATGTGACACTGAGACTGAACCACAATATGCATTACCGTGAAATAATTTCAGTTCTGTTGTACCCTCTGGCAGTACAAAGATAATGGGAAAATAAACACACAAAGTTAGTTTTTGACAACCTTTATCTTTTTCACAGCTCCAGCAAATGCCCAGAAGGAAAAAAAATAGAAATAAAAAGATAATTCTTAATTACACATGTTCGCAATGCTCATGAAAGACTGTAGTAACTGTGTAGTACCTAATATTTGATTTCAGCACAGAACGTGCTGCAACTTCCCTGTCCAGGGTTAACTTATATTCATGAGAATCGGCTAAACCTCGGGGAAAAAGAAAAAAAAAAAAGGAAATAATAAGCCTAAATGAGTAATTGGATGGGTTTTGTTGTGTTATCATAAGCCAAGGAAATTCAGGAAGTGAATAGAGTATGGGGGAGGAGATTGGAAATTAAGACAATGAATGGTGTCTGATCAGTACACGAACAGGGCAAGAAATAAGGAAACTGAATTACTGCTTCTTGCATTTTTAAGTTTTTCTTTCAGTCCTGCATGACTCAAACCCACTTCAAAGGGAAATTAAAAATAGAAAGGAGAGAGCAAGAAACCACGTGACACCTCAAGGGATATCCTCCACTATTATCCCTGTTGGAATTAAACAGAGTGAAGTCCCAACGAATTACTTGTTCTGACATTAACTACCACAGGGGACTAATATTAACTCAGCCCTTTGCTGTTGAAGTAGGGGAGGAGAGGCATATGGTGTCTGGGTCACGACTGAAGTCCACTATCTGTCCTGACAGTGGACAGTCCTGCCTGCCAGGGGGAATGTCTGCCTGCCCGTGCTACGTGCACATAGGTTGAGAATACAAGCTACGGAGCACCCATGTTCTCAGGGCTGTGTTCACAGAAGAAAAAGCCTCACAGAAAGGTCCTTCTGCCACTTCCTTAGAGTTCTCACTCCTCAGGCAGTTTGAGCTAATGTATTCACTTATGAATAAAGGAACACAAAGCAATCTGACAAGTTCACACCCAGATGCTCTAGCAGGCAGATGCATATATGCACAGTGTAGGTACATTTTAAACAAAGCAACCGGAAAGGAAGCTTTTGTGACAATGTCAGCAGCCACGGGGAAACAACAGGAAATAAGCTAAAAATAAAACATAAATATTAGCTGTTTATTATTTTAATCGTGTCATTCTACCATGGGACCCAGAACCATCCATTCTTTATGTCCTTGGACTAAATTAGGAGCTGAAGATGTCTAGCTGAGTATGGGAGAGACAAGTCCCAGAAGACCTGAAGAATAATACATCTAAAGGCATGCCCACAAGGTCCAGCAGACAATGCAGAGACAGCGGAACTCTCATCCCGTTGCCCAGACAGGTCAGTGCTCTGTCTAGCACAGACACAAGGGAGGGCTCCAAAGAGCACCGTGCTCTGTTCCAGTCCTGCTCTGGGCGATGCTGTGGTGACCAAGCTTGTCCCATCAACGGCTGCTTTGGCTCCCTGCAGCCACAGCCACCTCAAATTGCTCACCTGGTCATGCAGAATAACAAAACCAACAATAAATCCTGGTGAACTGAGCAGACTTCACAAAAAAGTACCCCAAACTAAAGATTTAATGATACCAAACTACCAAACCTTTCCCCCCCGCCCCGGTGTGTGTGGGGTTGGTTTTTTTTCTTTTTTGTTTGTTTGTTTGCTTTGTTTCTTTCTTTTCTGGCTTTTTCTTTCTTTCCTTTTCTTGGGTGTAAAATTCTATAGATGGTTTACTGTTCTTCCAAGAATTCTGTAACTTGTTTCAAAAATGTTAGGTGGTGTAAACAACACCATTTCCCACTGATTTTCCATTCCCAGTACAACATAGCTTAAAAAAAATCTGGTTAAAAGTTGCCAAAAGGCCAGATAAAAACAATTAGGGAGTTATATTGTATTTGAAAGACTGAATCTCTAAAAGGCCAAAACAGAATAAAAATGTTGTCTTAATAGTTTGATTCCTTATCATTTTCCTGTAATACCATCTCAGTCGAAAAAAAGCTACTACTACAGTTGAGTGTTACTGTACTACAACTGTTTTGTCACACAATTGTGAGAATGTAAATAATAATAATAATTAAAAAAATCTTAACTACTTCAGAATTACTTGTCTGCCAGTAAAGCTCAATTCACTTAAATATTTATGTAATTTAGATTTTATGCACTGCAATAGAAAGTTCATTTTAAAAAAAAAAAAAATCCTCTGCATGGTATTGTGTAAAAGCTGCCTCAGAAGGGAGGAACTGAATCCTCACTACTACAGCATAAGCATTTTGTAGTTGATCCAGTGGTATGCAAGTTGTTGGGCTTTTTTAAGAGGGAGGTAGCGGTTAATTCCTATGCTTAATTCTCTTATGCCTTATGTAATTTCTTTATTCAAATTGTAAAGACTAGAGTAGAAAACCTTTTAATTCTGCATCACAAAGACAGCCTGGCCACTTCAACACAAGTACATCACAATTACACACTTTGTTAAAGGGAAAGAACAAGAAATTACATTTTCCACTTATTCCCAGGTCAATTAGAGAGCAGTACAGGAGTACAAGCTCCTTTAACTCTCGGATTATAAGGAGGTATGGGAAAGTTGTTATTCCCTGTACTGAGTCACATTTTCATCTCTTTCAGGCTACCCATAAGGACAATAGTTGGTTTATACTCGGAAAAGGTTTATTCACTGGGAGCCAGGTCACAAGCTTTGCTATTACTGGGCTGAAAAACTACTTTATCTGTGAGTTTCAACTTGGTTCAGTAGTCCAATACTGAAAAAGAACACCAGAGTATTCTGGACTCAAAAATTCATATAAAAACATGCTTTCCTCTGATACGCTCAGGAGAATCATTTTAAGTTTTACTGAGGACTCAACTAATTGGCCGTAACTGTGTATTATTGAAAATGCTTTCAGAAAATCTGAAAAATACTTAATTCTTCTCTAGAGCATTCTCTGAGCTGTAACACATTTGTCACGAAAGACAGTTTTCAATATTCTAGAATACTACTTCATTTTCAGAGCACAAACACTTTTTCTCCTGTGTGCTTCACTAAAACAGTAATAATTGTGTAGTTAATTTTTGGGAAAAAAAAAAAAAAGTGGAAAATTTAAATTTGACAGTTATTTTACCTGTGAGAAAATGTATTTATATATGTTCCTCTACAACCAAGAACCTGAACAACAAGCAGTTCCCAGGGAATACTAGTGCACACATTTGCCTTATAGGGACAGTGTTTCATGGAGTGTGCACTCGAACTATTTAGACAACTGGATGTGTTACATCTCACCCATCTCAGGGTACCCATTTGCCTGCCACTCAGGGCACTGCTCAGTCTAAGTGGGGGCCTGAATCTCACCCATAGTTTCCCAGGGAGGAATGTGGTAAAGCCTTGCTCCTTCTTCCTCAACATCCCTACACGGGAAAACTAGAGACAACAGGTTTACAAACACTCAAAAAAACTTCAACTGCCTCAAATTGTCACGAGAACAAGAAAACAAATAGATTGTCTCATTAAAGTTTCAACAAACGGACACTTCCCAAAGAAAAATTGTTCTTCCAAAAAACCCCCAATTCTCAAAAAGCAGAGTGACATATATCATGCTACTGAAGACAAACTTTTGAAGGAATTGACTGGCTGCAGCCAGTAGACCCAATGGCAGTTCCAGTAAGAGAATTTTGCCACCTCTCTAGCACTGATGGACAGACCACCCCAGAGGCACTCTCCACATACGCAGTCAGGGATGTCTTGCCATTGCTTAATGAGACGGCTCAGGAATTAAAACACAATCACCACACTTTCACAAGCCTGTTTTACATAAATCAGCTTCATGATTAGTGATATAATTATGGAAGAGTACAGCAGAGTACATATAGTAAGAGTTATTTTTTGTTATTTTGGGACCACTAAGTATTAAAGAAATACAGGGGACATTTTCTCTATACATGACCAAGTTGTTATGTAAATCAGGCAATAGATCCTCCAGGGACACTCACTCCTGCTACTCTACAGTCCTGGATAGGACTCTACAGGCACTGTTCCAGATACTACAAGTTATGTGGTGTATTTTAATAAATATGTTTTAAAACTCCT